>JAWPHD010002178.1:0-270652 GCA_037043455.1 Cyrtodaria siliqua
CGTAAGTTCAAGCCTACTGGGAATGTGTGCTATAGTAATACATACTAATATTACTTTAGAAGTCCTTAAGAATTACATAGTTTAAAAATAGAGTTCTTTATTATCATAATGAATCTTAAAAAGATTCCGGTTTACAAAAAAACAAAAACATGAAAAGAGGGTGTGTTTCTTTTTTTAAGATATAGAACATATATGTCATTTATATATGTACAGAGTTGTTCAACCGTCACTGACTGAAATAGCTGACAAATGGGTGTTTAAAAGTTAAACGAAAAGATCTATACTGTATTATTATATTTTATATAATACTATTACTTTAAACTTTAAACAAGGAGTTTGTAATAAAAGCCAAATCTTAGGTATCAATGTATTTAAATATATCCTCGATGTTAATAGAGCACATGTTTGTTGGAAGATGAGTTGGTAAATCCTACGGACACGTTTCTACACGAAACGGGTAAACATGTTGATTAAAAGGGGTCGTTCCTGAATGACAGACCAAAATCCGGGTACGACACCTAATTGTATCGAATTGAATTTAATTATCATTCTAACAACACAAATGCTGTAATTTAAAAAGATGAAAATGATGTTTTACGTCCCGTTAACACGTCAACTTAGGCTCAGAGGAGATGAGAGCTGTCATTTAGAACTATGACACAGCTGACTCAACCCACTGGTTTCACGGCATTTAGTTTACAAAACGTTTCCACCAATCAGACACTGCCGTTGTTGTTTATCATATAGATTATGACTAGTATAAGGTATAGCTGCCTTGGTAAAATCTTTACTTAAAGCTGTTCTTTTTAAACATTCATATGTCAGCTATTTCCGTGACGGTTGAACAACACAGAAAAAAATATCTAATATGCTCTCTCTCTCTCTCTCTCTCTCTCTCTCTCTCAAAATAAACACACCCTATTTTAATTTTCTTGTTAAAGTCAAAATCTTCTTAAGACAGATAATAAAGAACTCTGTTTCTAAACGATGTAATTCTAAAGGCCTTCTTAGTAACACGAGTATGTATTTCTATAAGTAATATTATTTATTACTATAGCATACATTCCAGTAGGGTTGAACGTTGTATTCGTACGTTCTCACAATATTCGTATATAATTACTGTATCATATTCCTAATGCATTATTCAACAGAAACGCTTGAAAGACGAATTAAGCGGTCACACCTACCCATAACTGTCCCACCTAATAACTGCAAACTTATGCTACAAAACGGTTTATCAAAACCCTATCCATGTGTTTCAGGTCAGGTAATAATGTATATGTGCGATTAAAAATATAGATTTTGTCATGGGTTCTTAAAATATAAAATATCCGTGACTGAATGTGCGTAAAATGAATTATGAGTTGGTAACTCTTAATTCAACACTCCTGCTTTGAGGTTTGGCCTGGCTGGTTAAAGCCGTGTACAGCGTGTCTATAGAAAAGAGTATGATAATGGACCTTTGGAAACGGCCGAACACGACACATACAAACTATTGCAGTCTCGGTTTGATTGAGACTGTTCATGAACGGTAACACCAGGTTGAGCAGAACTCAGTCAGTGCTCACAGAAAATTATTAAAAGAGACAGGCCCAGGGCTTGTTGCTTCTGAAAATGGACAGGCCCTGATTTAAAATGGAAAGGCCCTGATTTAAAATGGACAGGCTCTGATTTAAAATGGAAAGGTCCAATATTGTTTTCTTAGTGGAAATGTGTATTCGCTTTTATAGCACACATTTGTTACGTATGCATTACTCAAACTCAGAACCTCCCCATATTTTTCTTTTTGTTACCACTTTATGCTACCTAGTCAGCAGACTTATTTATCACTTCGTTAGAATAGAATATTACATTGAAATTTACAACCGATGCAAAGGAGAGTACTAGCTATTTTGCCAAACGATAATAATCAGAGCCGACTTGGTGAAACTGGAGCCGAACTTGGAGCCAAATTTTTAATCAGGTTTTATTAGACTATCAGGGCCTCCTCTGGCTATATTTTTCATTTTGTCACCGCTTTCTCCAAGTTAAAGAATTAGGAGCCTGGAGTAGAATTCATTTAAAAGTAGGATTCCAGGAACTCCTTACACATGATAAAAGAAAGAATGATGGATTAAATGTGAATAGAAATGTTTTTCTGATTCGATTATGTAAAAAAAAAAAAAAAAAAAATTATGTACCATCGAACTACTATGACACCGCACTTTTACGGCCAGAAAATGTCTCAAACATTCAATCGAAATAACATCAATTAGGAACTTTGTTCATGCAATAATGTGTTTTGAATGCCAAAAATGGTATTTCTTATCAAAGAGGAAAGAAAACACAACCCTAATAGCAGGATAATGTAGTTTTACGTCAGAAATTGTCGATCTCAAAGTTTTGACAAAATGCCAGGCAAAATATTCAAACTTCTTATTGTTTCAATTTGTGTATAACACAATGATTTCGAGCAGCCCCGGGCGTCGGGCTATCCTATTCTTGGAGCACTTCAGTCAATATTCATAAAATCAATAGTACATAATTTTAACCATCCCGAAGATGGCATGCATATGGCGGTGGACATACAGATTTTCCTCCCCCATGTTCAACGGCGTATGGTCCCAGTATCTAACAAAATTCTCCCCCGAAGAGCCAAATAAATAAAATGGAATTTAGTAATTTATAGAGTTTGGATTCTCAAAATATGTAAGTAAATATACCTCGTCGGCAGTATGTTTAGAAACGGTGTACATCTGTTGTAAAAGCTGGCGGGATATATAGCTACTTTAAAATCGACACTCATAGAAAAAGCTGCAAACAACTTTAATAATACAAAACGCTCAAGAGTTTCTCTCACACAAAGAGGCCAAGGCACCTTAAACCTTACTGAAATGATCACGCCAATACATCATTAAACAGTGATTTTTTTCAATAAACATCCAAAATATTTGTCTTCAACAAGTACCGCATGGACAAACGGTCAGTAAAATATACCGAGTAATTACCGAGACAAGAACACACACAGCTAAACATACATTTGAAATGTATCTGTTAATGTTTATTTAACATTTGGAAAAATGGCGTATTTTCAACAATTTAGAAAGTCATTTGATGGATCAGTTTACAAGGAACAATAGTGGTATGACCATAAGGAGGCTCGTGTATTTGGAGGTCATTATGTCAGCTATTTTCGTGATGATTGAACAACACGGAAAAATACATTAAATATATATATCTAGTGGCTCATAATTGGAGATGCGGTGGCCGAGTGGTTAGCATACTTGACTCTCGACCCAGAAGTCACGGGTTCGATACCCGATGGGGTCACGCCCCGGGTTTTTCAAACGCACTCCCGCAGTATCTTACTCGGGCATGGTACTGTGAAAGTATGTCATCCTTCGGATGTTATGTAAAGCCGCCGATCCCGTGTGCAGGGAGAGCAAAACCCTGTGCACGTTAAAGATCTCGCTGAAATTCAGTGATACATACAGCCCCTAAACCCTACTCGGAAACGAGGCTGCCGTGATACTAGTAATCAAAATGAACTGTGTGCAGTATCAGTAGAAAGAAATAATGGACTTAAGAATGCAGCTAATCCTAATATGATAACTGTTAATCGAGACGACGCTGAATACTATTCTAACAATAATCATAATACTGCCTCT
Organism: Cyrtodaria siliqua; assembly: GCA_037043455.1. Taxonomy (NCBI): domain Eukaryota; kingdom Metazoa; phylum Mollusca; class Bivalvia; order Adapedonta; family Hiatellidae; genus Cyrtodaria; species Cyrtodaria siliqua. The sequence goes on from JAWPHD010002178.1 coordinate 3,648, forward strand.
CTTATATGTCTAATGGGGCCTTTACACAGGATGGCGACCTTTGTGCCTCCCGTGTGCGACCATAAAATTTGCCACGTCGTCGTTGGAGGCTCAAATGAGGCAGAATGGTTGCCTAGGTCGTTCAAAGGTGGTACACAGGAGGTTCAGACATCGCCATGGACGCCATGGTGGCCGTGAATTGTTGAACATGTTCAAAACAGTCGCACAAAGGTCGCCGAGGAGGTTGGTTGCTCAAAGGTGGCTCAAAGGAGGCAGAAGGGAGGCACAAGCATTACCGTGGTTGCATAATGGAGGCAGAGTTGTCGCCCAATGGTCGCCAGGTAATAGATGCGTTCTGCTGCAATTTTTTTTGGCTGAATGATCGTCCAGTGATCGCCGTTAGTTGCCGTTGGTCGCCGATGATGGCACAGAGGAGGCACAGAGGAGGCTCAATGGTTGCCCAAACATTGCTCGGGGTCGCCTATGTAGCCTATAATCGCGTTGGTTGCCGTAGGTTGCACAGGGGAAGCACAGGGGAGGCAGGCAGGTGGCTCAGTGGACGCACAGGTCGTTCGTAGATCGCCATGAAAATGCCCGAAAATTGCATTTGTGGTGGTTCAAGGAAGGCACAAGGATCGCTGGAGCAGTTACATAGAAACATGATGTTCTGGGTTTAGGCGACCCATTGAGCGTCCTGGCCATTTTTTGGTCGCTCAAAGGTGGCACAAAGGTCGCAGCCCTGTGTAAAGGGGCCTTAAGTCAAAACCTTTGTCAGATGTGTTTTATTATCTTTTATTATACCTCACTGTAAACACTTTATATGTAAAATCCCCATACCCTGTCGGGTTGATATTTCGCGCTATCACCCTCAACGCGTCATAACGAATCATTGCGCAGAATATCATCCCGCTAGCTTTTTGAAAAGCTCAGTTCTAAAAATATGTTTTTTTTCAAAGCAACAACAATTTTTTCTTCATTGTCGAGTATATTAGTTTATAAGGAGTATTTGTTCGCCATAATAAAATAAATATCACATCCTCTTGAGGGTCCCAGTGGATATTATCAACCCTCGAAAGAGGATGTGATATTCACATAATGGAACATGTGAACGAGAATATGAATTATGGGATACTAGTATACTATTTAAAATAAAAGAAACACGTTAACTATTCACTACTTTATAAAACCGTTATCTACTTCAAATCGGCTAGACAAGAGATCTTGATGGAGGTATGCGTTTTATGGGGGGCCTACTTATACTATGTAATAAATACACTTAATAAACTTCAAGGACACCTTAACGTGATTGGAGGGGTAGACGCCAATGCACAGGGCCGCCCAGTTTACGTTCCGGCCCGATGGACGAGGCCAAGTAAAGTGTGCAACCCATGGACACACAAAATACATCCAGTGGTGTCGCTGAAGCTCAAACCCAAGATATCAAAATCAAAGTTCATCGTGTTATTTACCGAGCCACGCCAGTGCCTTATATGGAACACAGCATGGACAAAATCCTCCCTGATGTCGCAAGTGGTGCATAAAGTATATAGAAATGCATAAGCACAAATGGGTGTGTTTCGGAAAAGTACATATTTTCTGGGTTTCGTTTTTAATGGCTTAATCACCACAACGTTTACTGAAGTGGAGACTATTCTAAATCAGCAAATACCGAAGTCTTAAAGAAAGTTACATAATACAAAATTGAACACTGAAATATATTAATCAAAGTCCGATATACGATCGCAAAGTAGGTCAATCCTCCTCTGATGTGTTGACTTAAAATATTTAACGCCAACCTTATAAGGTTTTTGTATGTGTTTGACTTTTATATCTACTTTTGTAAGTGTTAAGTGTTTGTTCTTTAGGAAATAGAATATAATAAAGTGTAAGACATGTAGACATGATCGAAGGGTATGTGGGCATCGGTGTATCCACTAGCGAGTCAGAAAACTATATTGTTCAGGATTTTCAGTCTTGAATGCTACATTTCCTGTTCGACTTCTATATCTCCTATTTTGACTACATAACCATGTTTAAGGTATGTAAGCCGGGGCTATGGTATGTTGAACAAGAGATTAAGGGTTCTTAAAGTAAACATACCTACCTTACTCATCTTAACTTGCATACATTCACAATTCAATAGATGCATGTACACATGTTTGGCTAATTCATTCCGATACCTGTATTTCTTGTTTTGTATCTCGACTCATTCATGTGTGTGTTTTTCAGCTGTGTATTCATAGGAAGTCAATGTGTTTTCTTAGAAATAAGTTATAACACTTATACAACTAGGTATATAGGACTTTATTAAGTACTTCGAATTAGTGAAGCTTTCGATGTTCCTAATTTTAAAATATGCCAGTTGAAATTATTTTGATATCATGTTTTACTAGCATTACCACTACAAATGTGTTTGCAAAAGAAATTTTCGAAATATTTAATGTTAACGCTGAATTACAGTTACTTGAATTTCAAACAATATTCAATTTAAAGAGAGGTAATTTAAGATTATCCATATTTCATTTTTTTATAGACGGAGAATCTGCGATAAAGGGGTCAAATTTTTATGTGTTTTTCTATTATTTTATACCAATTTTAAGAATTTTATATCTTTAAGCGATCTTTGATTCATGTTATGTGTTTTATCAGCACATTTCATGTTTTCATATAAAGGGAGGGTATCTCTCAAAAGATGTAACAATTTAAACAAAAAATAAATGTTTAACAAACTATGGGTCAAAACAAAATACTTATCATATATATTTTCTAAAATATATTTAAAATAAGAAAGTTAGTTAAGATACAAAAGTTGATACTTAGCAATTTTGTTCGGTGTAGATCATACTTTAAGAATACTAACGTCTCCTTGTGTGTAATTCTATTATAAATGCATATATAAAATGGATACAATAAACATATTTTAGTGCATGTTAGCAATAGGGGTAACTGTATCAATTGAAAATTATATGCAAAACAGTTGAGGTATTTTGGATTCTATGTTTAATGGTCAAGGGCAGCTACTAGAAGGTATGTGTAAAACAGTTGAGGTATTTTGGATTCTATGTTTAATGGTCAAGGGCAGCTACTAGAACGTATATGTAAAACAGTTGGGGTATTTTGGATTCTGTGTTTAATGGTCAAGGGCAGCTACTAGAACGTATGTGTAAAACAGTTGAGTATTTTGGATTCTATGTTTAATGGTCAAGGGCAGCTACTAGAACGTATATGTAAAACAGTTGGGGTATTTTGGATTCTATGTTTAATGGTCAAGGGCAGCTACTAGATCGTATATGTAACACATTCGGGCATAATTGGTTCAGTTAAATAATAGGATTGCACATACCAGAAATAATGCTTAAATAAATGCACACGACCTTGAATGAGATACTTAAATTACCAACAAACTGTCTTAGGCGGTCGATATCCAAAAAAAGGAAATAAAATGCGTCATTTGTGTTTTAATGACATTGGCAGTTAACAAAAGATGGCAAAATACCATGATGAAATACGAGAGAATCCCTATCTGGTTAGAAACTCAAACGGGCTTTGTCTATTTTATACATTTATTGGATGGCTGAGTTTCAGATGAAACTCTTATACATCATAAACGTAGCTTGAAATATGTCTCAGAAATATAACCTCATGACTTGGGAAGGCGCGTCTATGGTTGACATCGTACAATGACGTTAAATCGTACAATGAGGTTACGCATGCGCGAGCGCGAGCATGTGTGTGTGTTTTAAAGTCGCTTTTAACAATAGTTCAGTAATATAGTGAGAACAATTTCATTGTCTTAAATAAAAAAAATAGATCATCGGTTACGAAGATTTACCGTGTATTATATATCACTATGTGTCGTTCAAGTGTCTGTGCTTTCAATTAACCTCCCAAAAACGTGATATAATGCACCATAAATCACTGTAAACGATAATCGTTTTCTTAATTAAAACAATGAAACATGCCATCAGTGTAATGATGTTGCTTAAATATTTTATTCACAGCTGGTCCATTTGTATTCAAAACGTCGCTTCTTAAATAGACAACCCCCACACGCCCCACATTGAGAGATTGTTGAGACATTGTCGGTTTTGAAAATCTGAAAGTATTTATTGCGCGTTTATCCTGGAATGCTTATTATCATTTGAAGAACATTTGTTTGTTGCTTTTTTTTGTCACACAATGTCAAGAAGTTCCTCCCCGTCCCCTACTATTCAAATTCCTCCTACGCCTCTGAGATGTAAACCTTCGGAAACATATCAATACGAACTATATCTACATTTAAAGAAAACAAATATCACAAATTATATTATTACTTTATATAAGAACCGGAGGCAGTGTACCTGCAGTGGACCTTGTGGCTTGACAAACAGAACAAGTTAACAAAGCGAGTATTGTTTTAACATAAGTGGGTTGGTGCATGTTTAACTTCTAATCTATTCACGTCATCGTGTTTTAAGATAGTTATCGGAGAATCAATGTAAGAGACGCATATTTGTAACTGATACTAATTCATGCATTCACTTACCTTCGGAGCTTCTTTTGATGCCATTGAAATTTGCTTTAAATCCAAAACTTAATTCTGGGACCACATTGTTTGTTTTAGATCGAATGTATCACTTTCTGTCCATATTCATAAATATCTTTAAACCCCAATATGCCAGGTTTTACCTTGTAGACCGTATCCTTGGTTATGATTTACATACTAACTAACAACCAGGTAAGAAGCTTTCTTATACGTCATGTATTCTGCCTCAGTTGGTATAAAGCTGTCAATATGTGTATTCGTTACCAGCCACGGATGGTATCTGAAAACAGAGATTCATCTACAGTTTAGTAATAACATTGTATAATTTAGTTCAGGGTAAGTAAAGCAATGAGATAAATGGTCCTGTGTAGAAACAACAGCACCAAACGCAATGGCACCGTAGGTCCGCACTGTTCCACGAACAGAGAGCAAATTAAATATACAATGAAAAGGACAATACACAACACAAAGAGTGGCGAAGACAGGGTTACTGAACTGGAACGGGTTACTGACTTGGAACGTTCAGTCAGTAGGCAATATGGTCTACTGGTTAGTAGGCAGTATGGCCTACTGGCTAGCTTAAATCGATGTATGCGTACAAAACCTCGCTATAAATCAGTATTCTTCTTTAATTTGCGACCTTATTTACCGGGTTTGAATAATATCTGAAACCAGTAGGCCTACATGTGTGTTATATGGACAATATAAATGTAAAAACAAAAACAAAAAGTGGTGTTCTCGGAGAATATTGATGCACGCTGGTGACAACCACTCGGAGGATAGTGATGCACGGGTGGTGACATCCCCTCGGAGGATAGTGATGCACGGGTGGTGACAACCCCTCGGAGGATAGTGATGCACGGGTGGTGACATCCCCTCGGAAGATAGTGATGCACGGCTGGTGACATCCCCTCGGAGGATAGTGATGCACGACAGGTGACAACCCCTCGGAGGATAGTGATGCACGGCTGGTGACATCTCCTCGGAGGATAGTGATGCACGGCTGGTGACATCCCCTCGGAGGATAGTGATGCACGGCTGGTGACATCCCCTCGGAGGATAGTGATGCACGGTGGGTGACAACCCCTCGGAGGATAGTGATGCACGGTTGGTGACATCCCCTCGGAGGATAGTGATGCACGGCTGGTGACAACCCTTTTGTAGTGTCGCAAACATTGCTTCTACGTACCCTTGTAATTGGTGTTTGTTTTGAATTCGTTTTAGTTATTTTTTGGTTGGTTACGTGCGGTGAATGCTACATTTCCTGTTCGACGTTTATATCTATATTAGGTTGAACAATGCAAAAATTAAAGTAGCTATCCCCGTAACAACAGCCACAGTTTACAACATATGTACACCGTTTCTAAACCTACTGGCGACGAGGTATATATTATATATATATTACTTACATATTTTGAGAAGCCAAACTCTATTGACACAACATAAACGGCTTTAACCAAACCAAACCCTCAAGACGGAGCTTCTAACTAAGAGTTACCAGCTCATAATTCATTTTACACATATTCAATCACGGGTATTTTAAAAACCCGTGAATAAACCTATACTTTAATCAGCACATATACATTATTATGTGACCTGAACACCTGGATAGAATTTTGATAAACTGTTTTAAAGTGTAATTTTACTGTTTTTGGAGGGTTAGTTTCTTTAACAGGAACATATACGGGACATATTGCCTGTTGATATTACCTCTAAATATATAAAAAAAACATATACGGGACATATTGCCTGTTGATATTACCTCTAAATATATATAAAACATATACGGTACATATTGCCTGTTGATATTACCTCTAAATATATATAAAACATAACGGGACATATAGCCTGTTGATATTACCTCTAAATATATATAAAACATATACGGGACATATAGCCTGTTGATATTACCTGGGACATATTGCCTGTTGATATTACCTCTAAATATATATAAAACATATACGGGCACATATAGCCTGTTGATATTACCTCTAAATACATATAAAACATATACGGGACATATTACCTGTTGATATTACCTCTAAATATATATAAAACATATACGGGACATATAGCCTGTTGATATTACCTGGGACATATTGCCTGTTGATATTACCTCTAAATATATATAAAACATATACGGGCACATATAGCCTGTTGATATTACCTCTAAATACATATAAAACATATACGGGACATATTGCCTGTTGATATTACCTCTAAATATATATAAAACATATACGGGACATATTGCGTGGTGATATTACCTCTAAATACATATAAAACATATACGGAACATATTGCCTGTTGATATTACCTCTAAATACATATAAAACATATACGGGACATATTGCCTGTTGATATTACCTCTAAATATATATAAATTTAGTTGGATTGGAGTTTTACGGCGCACCACAAAACGGTTATATGACGGCAACAAGAATGGTAATCTTTAAATTTCCGAACGCTTGTGGCTTCTTCAGGAACACAAGAGTTCGAAAATGTAAAGAAGAGTTGTTATTTATTTAATATTAAAATAACATTCCCTTTGAAAGACTATACAGATATTATTGAAGAGAATAACCCAGATGTAAAGTGGTCATGAATTATCACGGTGACCGGTGTATGTATATGCATTGAGGCTAATGACTGACAAATACGATTGCTGGTGAATCAAACAAGCTTTGCTCTTTTTGCACGTTCGTGTATATGAGCTAACAATCGATTTGAAATAAACCAGCGTTTACTTATTCAACACAATGCTTCTTTGCCTCCAAAGAAAATATTTTACAATTTGAATCAAATATAAAATGCAACGCAATACTTCGTGCGCGCATAGAAAAATAGAACAGAACACAAAACCACAGTAGTATGCCTGGTAATGTAAACATGGCAATGAAAGCTAACAATGAACTATTCTTGGGTTTCGCATAAAATGGTGTCACGGTGCGTGTATTTTCCTTATAACGACATGATTGGGGTTTTGCACAATTAAACATAACAAATTCTTCAGTTTTGCCACACAATATTTCCGCTTTGGTAGTCCTACCTACGTGTTTAAAAATTGACAAAAAAACAAACATAATCTTCAAGCCTGTTCAATTGTATTCAATTTCCGCCCTGGGTACTTATGACTCATGTACACACATTAACGAATACAAAACACAATTAAGTACCTTTGCGACATTCCCATGTCGTTATACCTTGAACTATTTTAGGTGGATTAGCCTTTTTAAGTGCCGAGTTATCACAACACAAATAGCCATATGAATAGTTTATTAGGTCTTAAGTTATCTGCCTATCTTAAGTGTATATGCTTTAAACGTAGTAGTCGTTAAACGCTTTAAAATATGTTTCCCTTTTGAGCTGGGTAGAACGCCAACTGTTTTATCGATACACAGTAGTTTTGCTATTAATAAATAAAGTGTAATTATAATTAAATATTTAATGAGATGATGATTGTTCCTTCAATACACAGTAATTAAGTTATTAAATCAATATTCGCATACTCGTATGTATGCTTATTTTAATAAATGGGCGCTTGGGGTTAATGCTGTTGATATTTTTGTTTAAAAATAAATGTACGTGTATAGTGTTACTGTGTATACTGTTTTGTTAGAGATGTTAAAATGGGAAATATAAAACGCCACAGGGTGAAACAGGCTAGAAAATATGCCAAGAGAGACAATCTCGAACGCCCACGTTGAATTGTGGTTGGTCAGATAAAGTAGATCGTGACGTTGCAGACATGAAATAGAGCCCTTTTTACAAACAAACACTTTTACTGAAAATACAATACCATCTTACACCATTAGTGTAAGATAAAAGAAAGAGCGTGTAAAAAATAAACAATACAACCCATAAAACTAAACATCCCAAGGGTAGCACGCAACGAACAGTTAAAGCCACCACTATGACTTTAGTGAGAATCCATGTTCAAGCCTCACCGGCGCCGGTGTTTTCTAGGGAATGACACTTTCCTTTGGCTTTGTTCATCAGATGGGGACATACACGGTGCGGTCACGTGTATGGCTATCCTCCGAGAACGTTTAAAAAAACCAAAGTAATATATTCGTTAGTAAGAGTTGGACGTGTTTACGGATACCTATGTATCCTTCCCCTTTCTCTGGGGTTGCTCTAAATAAAATATAATCAGCTGATGAGCCGTTTAATAACATTCAATTCAATTGAACTTTAGTACGTATTGAAACGCATAAATAAACAGAAGGAATGTGCGCTTTCAATAATCAATAAAGCATGAAATATATCATCTATGATCAACAAGAAATGTTTATCGTGGCATATGAAGTATTGCACTAAATTTCGGATAGAACTGATGCATGATGTTCGCATGGTTGAATACTGTTTTACGTCGTTTTCAGCACGTTTGCTAAGGCTATATATGACGGTCGATCTTTTTGGGCACCCATGTATTCCTGAGTAAAACCGTACTGTATATCTCCCGCACCCGTAAGCATCTCTTGAGGGTGCAGAGGAGAAATGAGATAATCAGTGCACAGATGGTGCCATAAAAGTGGCCAGTACTAGATCTACAACATCGCTAGATCTATGGTAAAGGGACTAATAAATACTGATAAAGGTGATCCTTTGGGAGCAACATTCACAATTAAGAGAATAAAGCAGCAGACTCGGTTTTATTGAGTCTGTTCATGAGAAGTAATGAAAGAAGCAACACGTCTCACGCCCCCTAGCACCGGCTTAAGCGGTATTCTACTTCAACGCCACCTATACTGGGCTCGTTGGTTCCAAAGGACCAGTAAAAATAACACTACTGATTCGTAGCACGGGGAGACTTTTTACAGCCGCCACACTGCACTAAACGAACGCTAGTGTGAATGTTAATAAATACTGATAAAGTGATCCTTTGGGAGCAACAACCACAATTAAGAGAATAAAGCAGCAGACTCGGTTTTATTGAGTCTGCTCATGAGACGTAAAGACCTCTCACGTTGTTCCCCAGTATGAACCGACACTAATTCGAGTAAAAAGGTTCAAAAATAAGCTTTTACATTGCGAATACACTTGCCTTTTGATTCATGCATTTATTCGTTCTTCGGTCAATAGTCAGTGCATTGTATGATTCAGCTATGGTGTGAATGATCAAATATAATATGAGGTGATTATCAAATGGAAAAGGTTTACATATAGGACAAGGAAGTATCGTACTGCATGAATTCCGGGGAACTATTATAAAACGACTGATATAGAATATAAAGAGGAAGTACGACAGGGCCGAATATATATTTCACGAAATTGGTATCGTATACATGACATGATATGGAATACCCTATTACCTCAATATGAATGAGAAAAAATATATATTCAGACAAATTGATTTAACAGATGTCTTTTCTTTTCAATCGAATTAAGCAATTTCTGAGTCTTGTTCTTGTTAAAAATTGTCGAAATGTATGTAAGTCAACGGCAATGAGTATATTGCTTCCGTTTGTATCGTCTGGTGTTGTTTACAAGTTGTGTATGATTGAATGCCCCTCGATATATTGCCAGAAGTTGTCTATGTTTGAATGCCCCTCGATGTTTTGCCTTAAGTTGAGTACGAGTAAATGCCCTCGATGTTTTGCCTAAAGGTGTGTATGATTGAATGCCCTCGATGTTTTGCCTAAAGGTGTGTATGATTGAATGCCCTCGATGTTTTGCCTAAAGGTGTGTATGATTGAATGCCCTCGATGTTTTGCCTAAAGGTGTGTATGATTGAATGCCCTCGATGTTTTGCCTGGAGTTGTGTACGACCAAATGCCCCTGATGTTTTGCCTGAAGTTGTGTACGATGAAATGCCCCCCACGACGAAATGCCCTCGATGTTTTGCCTGTAGTTGTGTACGACGAAATGCCCCCCACGACGAAATGCCCTCGATGTTTTGCCCGTAGTTGTGTGGGACGAACTTCCCTCGATGTTTGCCTGAAGCTGTGTATGATTGAATGCCTCTCGATGTTTTGCCTGAAGTTGTGTACAACTAAATTCCCTCGATATTTTGCCCCTCAATTGTGTAAGATTGAATGCCCCTCGATGTTTTGCCTGAAGTTGTGTATGACTAAATTCCCCTTGATGTTTTTCCTGAAGTTGTGTACAACTAAATGCCCCTCGATGTTTTGCCTGAAGTTGTGTACAACTAAATGCCCTCGATGTCGTGCTTGAAGTTTGTGTATGACAAAATGCCCCTGGATGTGTTGCATGAAGTTGTGCATTATTGAATGTACCACGATGTGTTGCCTGAAATTGCTTATGATTGAATGACCAGTGTGTACGATTGAATGCCCCTCGATGCTTTGCCTGAAGTTCTGTATGATTGAACAGCGAAGTGTTCTTTGAAAAAAAGCGATGTTTTTAATGTTGCAGAAATGACATAACATCTGATCCGATGCATGTGAAAGTTTCAAACTACCTCAACAGTCTAATAACCAGCTTCATAAAAAAGCATTGTCAATGTAAGAGTGTATAGGAATTATGATGTATACATATATTGGGTAGCGGGTACCATCGTATACCAGTGCCATTTCCATATTCTTTGCGAGGCAATATAGCCGACAACCTCTATCATTGTTTACATTAATGTCATGAATATTTATCTAAATTCTGCATTTCTTCACTTTGTCATGTCTGACAAAGATGTTAAAATAATGCCTTGCAGGCAAATATTTCAATGCGTTAACCCCGTTTGTTTATTTTCCGGCATTCCATTGTTTAGCTACACATATCATGTGTCACCATTGAATCGATTCATTATTCTATTATTCGGTTTTTGTTCACTTTTCCGCATTTAACGTTAATTGGGACAGTGTCTAATAATTCGTCATTTATATGTTTAATTTATTGCAACTTTAGTTAGGCCAAACAAAAAAATACCTGTGTTTCTGGTTGCCCGACCGACCCTATTTTTAAGGGGCCGACCCTAAAACTTTTTATGAAAAAAAACAATTTTTTATTTTTTTTATTTTTTTATTTGTTCTGAACAATGATTATCACAATATATCGAGGTAAACTGACATCACAGAGCAACTTTCAGCTGTATCATCAACTTGTATGGGGTTTATGAGATAAATACATGTAGAATCTCACAAGAAAATGCCTACCTACCGACCCTATTTTTTTAGAGCATGCCATAGGAAACACACCTATATTTTTGTTTGGCCTTAGCCATTCGTTGATAAACGTTATTATTATTGGCGGTATTTGCCCTCATTTTAAAGCCTGGATATGAATTATAAAGCCATATTTTGCATACCTTTTGTTCGGTCATGCTCTGATACACAGGCACAATACAGAATATATAATAGACTTATGTTTCATTCTTTATTTAATACCCCCAATCAATAAAGTATAGTCATAAATCTATACTTATAGCATAGACGATGTTATGTTATAAAAATAATCCGATCTAATATCTAGAACTTTGTATCATAACCTGTCGCGATGTTGCACTAAACAGACATGTTTACTTGAAACATATATTTTATTGCCAATATGCTACATACAGAGAATTATAAACATTTAAAACTGAAATATCATAATGACAAATGGGTCGGGTAACACGTTCTAACAACATCAGATTAAACCCTCCCCAACAGATACACTTAATTCTAATTCGAATGAAAGTGTACGTATGCCAGTAATTTGGTTACAAAATAGACATAAATATCTGTCATTATTAGTTTTGTTGAAGACCATAAAGATTACTATTCAAAATACAACCTTTACATGGTATCACGGACATAATAATAATTTGTTATTAGGTCTGTGACCATATACATCAAAGTATCACTTTATATTTACACAACACAGGTAATGGTAATCCAACGTTAATCCAGAGATTTCTCACCTGATATTATGCAAACTTTACTCCAGATCGCGTTTACACTGAACGTCTTTCACGAAGTTATTCTTTAAAATGCCTTTCTCCAAATTTGTAGCTATATAAATCTAAGTGTGCTACCGTCCGCTTAGTCAAGTTGAAGTTGAAGTACATGTAAACACCGTTGATAAAATACCTGATTTTACTACTTTCACTATATGTATATACCACTTGGCTAAATATTGGTGAAGCTCCTGCACCGTAACAAAATGTCGACGACGCGTTAGGTGTACTTAAACCTATTGTTAAGCCGTTAAGGTTGGGTGAGGGTGAAGGTTTTGTAAATATATATATGCTATAACCACAATAATGCCTCTGTCGGTCCGATAATCGCTGGGTATTTTTCAATTTGTAAAGGTACGAAACTCATTGATAAAACGGACAAAAGACGGATCTATACCTCAAGGGTTACGTTTCATGAATTTGTCAATAACAGCTGTAGAACAGTTCTGCATTACAATACAGTTGTAAAATGATAACGCAAATGAAATGTATACATGTATTATACACGATCGTATGTCTTTGTATTCTTCACAAGAAGGAGACATATTTTTATACACATTGCTTCTTTGTCCAGTGACGAAATTGTGATTTTCAACATTTAAATTTTTCAAATAAGCATATGCTTAGAGTATCCCCTTTATTATGATATGGAGTGAAATACCTGACGATTGAAATCATAATACCACAGAGACATTGGACGCTCTTTATTTAGAGTCACTCCAAGTCCTCATAATATGATTTATAGTTAAAAGGACACAACGGGACTATTATGGACTGTTAAACCGCACCAAGGCCCTATAGAATAGAATAGATTAGAACAGAATACAGAATAGGCTAGAATAGATTGCACTATATATGTGGGTTTCTATTTTCTCCCAGATTGGAAACCTCCCAGATTGGAAACAAAACGATAATATAAAACTGGAAACTTTGAAATAGCTTTTTAATATTCTTAATGTCATGATTTTCAACAAACACATTATTTATGGATCTGTACAACGATATGACATGGATGAACATGAATTACACCTTCACATGATGGAATGAAGTATGGCAAGTAGTCTAGTTAATTATGATATTGTGTCGTATACTAAAGTAAAAAAGAAACGCAACCCAGGAATTGTCGCTACAGATCGGAACCGTACATGGCTGTATTAGATCATTTCCACTGGTTAGGAACTTAGTCAATCCAGAAAACGCATCTCTACGAAAACCGACTATATAACTTTAGCATCGAGGAGACACTGTGACATCGATAATCTGTCACAGTGTCTCAACCGACTATATAACTATAGCATCGTGGAGACACTGTGACATCAATAATCTGTCAGTGTCTCAACCGACTATATAACTATAGCATCGTGGAGACACTGTGACATCGATAATCTGTCACAGTGTCCCAACCGACTATATAACTATAGCATCGTGGAGACACTGTGACATCGATAATCTGTCACAGTGTCTCAACCGACTATATAACTATAGCATCGTTGAGACACTGTGACATCAATAATCTGTCACAGTGTCTCAACGATGCTATAGAGTTATATAGTCGGTTTTCATAGAGACACATTTTATGTATTGACTGAGGTCATACCCAATAGTTTCGGGTAAAAAAAGACGTAAAAAGCACATAACACACCACAAGGTTTCCCTTCAAAGTTTCATTATTGATAGAATACACATTTGGCTCTTTGCACATTTTCAAAGTGGAACTTCCAACATTTCTGAATTTTGTGTTACAAAGTGTAATGTGATTAAAAACTCTACAACAACACTGTTTTGTCCTTTCCTTAACTTGCTGCAACCTTTTTTTTTTATAAAACATCTTCGGATTTCCCTATTATATTACTGTAATTGAGTGTGCAGTAAATACATCATATATAGCGGAAATCCCAAGTTGCTTTATTTTTTTCGTCAGTATATAATACCAGACCTACAATGAACAAAAGATGGTCATTTCCTAAAATACAGTTAAAGTGCCATCCATCATGTCCTTACCTTTCAAATGTAAAGTATTAACTATGTTGATGTCACCATTCAGCTTTAAAATGCACACATTAGTATCCATATAGTATTACACTTGTGCACATTGATAACATACATTTAAAAAGATCCGATTGTGAGCTTTATTCCATTTCTATTGGAGAACGACTAGAATTTTTTGCAGAAAGAAAATGAATTCATAATCACACAAATTTGGTAACCATGGAAGAATTATTAACTAACCCTAAAAGAAACTAACTAACAATATATTTACAGAATTTATAAAATATACATGAATTTGGTCAGATTACGGTTTTTAACCCCTAACCCGCTAAGCACGACTATAATAGCCTTTGCGTCCATTGTAAACCCAGATCAGCCTGCGAGTAACTCACAGGCTGATCATCGTTTACAGTGTCCAGTTGCTCATCAGTCATTTTTCCAAAAATCCTTTGTAACATAAATGGAATGGTCTAAATCTAAAGAAAGAACAGTTCATTATACATTCATAGCGGGCTGAGGGTTAAAAGATTCAAAATAGATGTTAAAATGTAATATGTAAATTAACTCACATATAAATACATGTATTATACTCAATGGCAGGCATTCTTTCTCTAGTGTAAAAACAATACCCCTCCTGTCTGTTTTTTTTTTTTTTCGATAATCGAATCCATCAGTTACCTAATCTCTAGTTCTTCCATAACCTAAATAACCAAAGATACAGACATTCTATCAAACTCTTCTACTCTATTAATAAATAATCATACTATTAAACATAGCTACGTGCGGCTATTCCAGGAATCCTACATGGCAGTGGTGGAAGGCACTTTTAAAAGGACCACTACGATTTTTTAAAATTACATTCCCTTCCCATGTATTAAAAATTCCTCCAAACACCCGTCACCCATTAATTTTTAATTGGACTTCCATCCACCCCCATCATGTTCACGTTTCTTAAATAGCTCACACAAAACATTTTGTAATTCTATAGCATAAAATGAAACGATTTAAAATGAACGATGTATTCGTTCCATTTTTAACATAAAACACATGATAATAAAATATTTACAACAATACTTCTTTATTGTTTTATTTTTGCTATGTATAGAAGACCTCTTCCACAAGCTGGTTTAAGCTTGATTGGCTTTTAAAATCTCAGTCTATTAAAGGTTCACATGGCAATCTTTATTTATTTTTAAACTTGAGGCATAGTGTTATTTTGTTTTAATAACGTGCATTTTTACAAATCATTAGAACTACTCAAATATGTCAAAGCATCCTATTTAAACAAATTTAGCCTCGAAGCCTGATGAACCCCTCTTAAGTTTTAATTATACAGAATTTATAAAATGAGGGGCTAACAATAAATGTTATATTCTTCAAGATTGTTGAGTGGTCTTTCAAAGTACAAATTTAAACTTATTTCTTAATTCATAGAAGAAAAAAAAAATCTCAGCTTTTTTCATTTAAAAAAGCTCTCTCTTTTTATTTCTGACAAAATCTCTTCTGGATACACACCAAGATGTTAAGATATTTCATTGTAATATATATTTAGTTCGCTTGATTTAGAACTTTATTCAATGTATTAACATGCAGATAACAATGCAAACATTGCATGGCAAAAATAAAAGCAACTTGCAAAAGAAAGAAGTTAGACAATAAAGACAAAACGTTATTGGTCACTACGTATTAGTTCCTTCCCTTAGGGTTTCTTAATTGTTAAAATTTCACTTCTTAGCCTCTAACTGACTAAGTGTTTGCCCTACTTTTTCCCCGCGCTTCTACGAAACCACGCGCGCTTCTACTTAATCCGCCTCCTTGTATCCAAACAAGCGCGTGCCATTTAGTAAGCGATTACTTAATGATTAAATGGTTAAAATTGGTTATCGTTAGAAATTTACATGGATAAGGTCGTCCTTTTTTTAAAATTCCTCACCGTCTGACTGGATGAAAAAGTAGGGCAAACACTAATGCCTTTTAAATGTTTTAACCTGGAACAACTTGCAATAACTTGATTTAATAACTATAAACCTATCAACACAAAGCATGTGTTTACAAATATAACAAATACAAATATATGGAAAGTACATCTATAATAAGAACAGAAGAATTACTGTAAACTGTTAACAACATGTTCTAAGCAACCCATTTCCAACAATACAAGTTTGCTAAAGCAGCTATTTTATATATACTGAACAGAAAAAAGAAACGCAACTCGGTTATTTTCGCTATATATTGTATGTACAATATGCTGCTGTTAATCGAGTGGTACATGGCTACGGAAGACCTTTCCTTTTGGAAAAAAGACTAAAACAACACACAACACAGCAAATAGTATTCCTTCAAAGTGTCATTATTGACAGAGTACGCTTTTGGCTAAGCATGTGAGCAAACTCAGGATGGAAAAATTTGCACACTCTTTACGTTAACTACAGTACTGAAATGGCTAAATTTTTCAAAGAAGAACTTCAACATTTATGAATTTCTTGTTACAAAGTGTACTGTAATTAAAATGTCTACAACATCACAGTTGTATCCTTTCTCTAACCAACTGCAACATTTTTTTTTTACAAAAGATCTTGGGATTTCTTTGGAATATTATGTGGAATTAAGTGTGCAGTATATACAATATATAGTGGAAATTCCCTAGATGCGTTTCTTTTTTGCTTCAGTATATATACTGTATCACAGCAAAGTATGCCACACTTGTTTGAGCGGGTTGAAATAGGCTGATTTTTTGACTTTCAGGAATATTTTGAAATGTTGAATGTTTTTGTACAACCTTGTGCTGTAGTCCTAAAGTTTTTTTTTAATACTCAGTTGCAAAAGAAACTGGACACTTCGAAAAAATTTCTTTACACCCTATCCTCTTTATCAAGTGATAGTCCCTTAATGATTCGACCTATTGAAAAACAAATGACCACGATATTGGTAAACATGGCATATTCCTTTTGGAATTTGTCAATTTAATCCTAAAAAAACTTTATACAATTAAATCTAAACAAAAAATCACTGTCCACTTTCTTTTGCAAATGTGTATAGTATCCCCATATAGGGTTTGGACTAATATGTGTGCATGATAAATGATAAATGGTGCATTTATTTCTATGTGGGTACCTTGTACCTCATCCACTGTCAGGTGAAAAATAATTGAATTTATATTTTATAAATCAGTATTATGTCCGTATTTGGTCCGCTCTGGGATCAATCTCAGCCTCGTTTTGACACACCCTCACTCTCAATTCCTAAATCCTGCTCTATACATGTTTGACCATTTTACCTCTACCTTCGAAGGTCACTAGTTTTTAAAGCCATAAAACATCCAACAAATCTCTTAGGCTATACATATTCAGAATTATATTCTCTCAAACATGGCCACATGCCTGTTAAACAAGTGTGGACATGTTTGCTGGGACTTGTATGATCCATTTATTGCCACCTGATACATTCATGATTGAATACAAAAATGTTGCATAGATACGTAAAATGTGATTAATATGGCTAAAATATTCATTCAGGACTAAAATTAACACATACATTACCAAAATGTTCTTGAGATTTAGTGCAGTATCTTATTCAAAAGATTCCCATCATTTTAAAGCTAGAACTCATTAATTTAAAGGAAGAATTCGTTTGTATTAAGTTTTAATTTTGAAATTAAAATAATTTTATACTATTCTAAAATGTTAAAGAAATTAGGAAATAAGACCAAATTAAATTCTAATAAATGGTAATTTACTTAAAATTGATAATATTAATTGATTTTCTGAGGTTCTTGGTCATGAAATATAAACAGTTTATTAAGTACAAGTGATGCAACAACAGCAGTGTGAAATCTGGGCTGCGAATTTAATATTTTAACAGAAAAATCTAAGTAAATAGTGTGGGGTTAAATACATGACAGAGTTATCTTTCTTGTTACATAACATTGTGTATTGATAATGAACACGTGTGCCAAGTTTCAAAACTATCCGACATTTCGTTTTTGAGAAATGAGGAAAAACAAAAACATTATTTAACCAAAACATCAAAATGCGTAGACGGCCAGACAGATAGACGGATGGACGAACATCTCCAAACTATAATCCTGGATTTTACTATGCAATCCGGCTAGAAAGGGAATACTCCCAGAAAATGTGTCACACAGTTCATGATCGAATATCATTTTGGAAAGATGTAAACAAAATCCTCCATGTGACACCATTTTCATTCTCAACCAAACTATGCAGACTTTGTTCTGAGACATAAATAGGCGATGACATTTTTTCCAAGAGACAAAGGTATTACTGTAACATTTGTGACATCTTTCATGGATTTGCTTACAACGTGAAACTGAGTTAACGGACACAAATTTATACAGTAGTTACTGTAACAGAATAATGATGGATTCCTGATTTTTATATTGCCAGTTTTGTAGTTTTAATGACACAACTATACACAGTGAATCTTTGTTACACAATGAATCTATGGGAATTGTTTACTCATACTGATTCTCATTCATTCAAATGATATGAAATTAATGAATTCACATAGATCTGGCCTAAAAAAAAAACTTGTGTGTTTCTGGTTTCACCCTGTCAAAAAGTTAGGGTAGGTAGGTAGGAAAAAGTTTTTTTTTTAGATATTTTTTTTATATATATTGTTCGCATATATTATGCTATTTTTGTACTAAGGCAACTTTTTGATAACCTTTGCAATCCAGATTAGATGCTTAACAACTCTGGCTAATAAAATTATCATTTGAATAAAAAAAAAATTTTTTTTTTCGCTAAAAATATTTAGGGTCGGCGGTGATAAAGTAGGGTCGGTCGGGAAACCGGAAACACACATGTTTTTTTATTAGGCCTCTATATATTCGCATTACATTATTTTCCAAAATTTCATCCGGCACTTTTCGCATGAAGGACAAAATACAGCTGCCTTTAAGGAGCTACTTCTCCACGATATCATACATTTAATGTCAAAGAGACCTCCCATCATCTTACACGTCTACATTTGCACCTCCAGCCCTTGCACCTTATTCACAATTGGAATACAAGGTTCTAAATCACCCACTTAAATAATCTGAATTTAATATTAGGTTATACTCAAGAATTAGAACACAAGAGGACACAAAATTTATGATCACGGTACCCTGCAATCTTGTTGAAGTGGTATTTCGGTACCAGTCTACTATACTGCATACTGGGTACCAGCCACTTTAGTCCTCACTTGCGTATTAAGGTATAAGGCTGATCTGAACAATTATTTGGAAACAGATCTCGAGGGAGGGTTGCTTGACCGTCCCTTTATTTTTATTTTTTTCAATTTCTTTAGCGTGACAAACTTGTCTTTAATTGTGGGAATGCTTCTGGTAATTACTACTAATGCTGAAGTTGAACGTTCAAATTTTCCATTACGAGGTCCGAATATTAACTTTCATACCCCATCCAACCCCTTCTCCAAAAAGCAAAAACGGGGTTGGCTGGGGTATGAAATAAAACCTTAATTTCGGCTTAAAATGTTTGCATAATGTAAAATTAAAATATTTAATAGGTAATTTTAAACAGGTTATTGCATTTTTTTGGTAAAAAATGTTTTAAACGTGTTTTATTGTCGAAATATCCGTTATAAAATCCTGCTAATATAAGCTTTCTCATCACTTAATGGAATTAAGGTGGGACCACGTAATGCTTTTAAATTTTATCTAATGTTGATGAGAATTTATAAAACACAGGTACAGAAAAGATTTTTCAAAAAGGTTAAATGTTAACCTAATCTGTAGGAATTAAATTGATGTTTATTGAACAGTTGCTTACAAATGTTAACAGAACACGTATGGATGTACGCAAATATAGCACATGTACATCCACAATTTGTTTTTGTTTTCAAATGGCATCATCTTTATATCTCTCTATCTATATTTTTGAGAAATAAAATACACACGCACATTCTCCATCCCGATCTTACTTTTACATTAACTTCAAAAAGTAAAATTTTAAAACATAACCGTTTACCAACATAACAGACTATCACTGCTGTGTTTTTCTGTTTCTCTTGACCATAGGTATATTACCTCTCCTCTTATTTAACACTTCCATCTTTAAAGACTTCACTCTTGACCTTGACACTCCATAAGGCAATTCCTTTTTTCTTTTTTTTCAAGCAATTCAAATCGGCTTAAGTCACCGAAGAATTTTTTCCATAACTTTCCTTCTCTGATATTAAAGAACAATGTTTGTCCTAACAAAATAACAAACTCTGGACTTTCACCGTCAGCTTTAATTAGTCACTATTCTAGTAGAAGATTTTTGCCTCAACAAGTGAGATCGCCCGTCTGCCTAGAAGAAGACTTTACGTCCCATTAAATCCGTTCCCGCTGCACCAGCTCCACCAAATTTTGCGGTGGGTGGTGAAGTTGCTGTGAATCTGTCATTCAGCGAGGTCGATGTCTGAAAATGGAAATGAATATGATTTAAAATTATTCCTGTATGATATTGTAAATATGAAATGGTATTATGACACTTTATAAACCATTTGGTTTAATTATAATTTTAAATTTGTGTTTGTTGTATGATGTGCATCGACTTCTATTTCATTTACTTAAATGTGGCTGCGGTGACTCAGCTGATAGAAAGTTTGACTCTGAATACAGGGATCATGGATTCAGGTCTTATTGGAACCACAGGGCTACTCCGGGGGGTCCATAGGCAAGACATGTGACTTCCTTTTAATAGCCTTGTTCTTTAGATTGGTATTCAAACCGGGCGGTCCCGCATATTGGAATCTATCCTCCGAGCACATAAATTAACCATAGGAGTCGTTTTGACAGTAGTAGAAGGAAAGGGTTCCCGGATTCCTATTGATTCTTATGTATCCCTCCCTACCATCTGGGGTGGCTCCAAATTAGCTGCGTGAATCATAGCTCTTATGGTTGGTACTACCATAGAGCTACGATGCGATCCTTTATAGAACGTAGGAAAGTATCAGGGTCGACCCAGTCAATAGAGGTTTCTGAAGATATCAAGCAATGCCTGCATAAACAACCGCCGTACAGTACAGCTCACGCGAAACCCATACTTTACTATTTTATGCCAAGTGGGGGATTTACAAATCACGTAATTACGCGGAGTTTCGATGATAAAACTACTCAGAGTGGGAATCAGCTACGAGAAAAGCTCTCGGCGTAATTACGCCACGATACTCGCGTAGACAAACTCTGAGTTCGCCGAGTACAACATCGGAGTTCACCGAGTTGAAACTGCACAGGTAAAAGGTACAAATTTTCTAATTGCAGTTATTTTAATGCATACTTATTCAATAACTTTAAAAAATTTGAAGCAGAAGACATTTGGAAAAGTGGATGTGGTGAAATTTGAATGCCTGGAGTATGTATACTGGGGTCCCAACAGTTCCTATTACTGGCTTCGCAGCGAATGAACATAAAATTCAATCAGTCATTATTATACTGGAATTTATAATGATATTTTTAATTGAATTGAATTGGGTTTTAAGGCGCACCAACACATGAAAGGTTATATGGTGCCTAACGGGAATGAACATGCCAGGCTCATCCTTCATGTACATCGAGATTAAATATGGAGAATGGGCCTAGAACGTTCTCACATGCAGAACTGCAGTGTTGCTGCAAATTCTATTGTAGACACTCCTTTAAATAATCGTTATTTGTAACAAATTTTTACTATTCTGCTGTTTATTATTAAAACATCGATGGGTTCTTTAGTCAGAAAAAAATTGTAAAGAATTCCGAGTCATAAACCTGTTGTTAGTGCCGGCTTGTTAAAACGTACATACATGGCCAAGGATTATGGATATTAATTATGTCGGTCGAAGAACTGACTTTTGGACAACAGAAACGAACAAAACTTGTGATTAAATGCATCAAAGTTTGAAATACGTATTTGTTTCGAAATTTATTCATTGTATTTATCAGTCGTGTCAAAATTTGATCACTCCGATTGACTTGACAGTGGCATACTTTCGCCGAGTCAAAACACTGACTTCGCGTAGATCCGCGCGGCACTCGATACGACCAAACTCGGCAAATCTAGTCAAGTGTGGGTTTCACGTGCGCTGTTCTGTATTTCAATAGACTAAACCTTAAATACCACATGATGTACATGCATAAAGCTCACCAAAGAGAAAAATATCATGTTGATCTAGGCAATTTGTGTACGACATGTTTCAGCAGACATATTTTTCTTGAATGTTTATCTTTTGAAATAATTTGTTCAAAATGGAAAATTAAACGGAAGGAGATGGATGTCATACAAGAACGAGATTATTTCGAACGTAAACAATGAAAATGACGACAATTAACAGTGGCCTTCGAACACCGACTATATCAGCGTGTCTTTCATCTCTTTGGTGAGTTTTCTGCATGCAGTTGTGGTATTTAAGGTTAGTTCTATTGAAATACGGTGGTTGTTTATGCAGGCATTGCGTGATGCCTTCAGAAACCTTGCCGGAATAGTGTGTATAGGTGCCGGTACGGGGGTCCTACCTATTACTAAAGGCACAGGAATCATGACCCTATGGTAGGTACATCCATAAGAGCTATGATTCTCACATATACACTACAATATATACAAGCTGTTTGGTAATTTGTACGTAGTGGCTAGCTGCAGCACAACGCATATCAAAATATACAAGTAAAATTTGATGCATGGCATCAGTTCGCCGCAAAAAGATTTTGGTTAAAGATGTGAGAGTGTTAGAACCGACAAATGAACTTCACGCGACTTCCGGTTTATTAGACTCTTCCGTTTCAATTCCTCAAATGATCAACAATTTTAATATTGAGTGAAAATTATTCATTCAGTAAAGCGAAGACATGATGTCAGTCATTAAAATGTACAAATTGTGATAAAGTAAGTTATAAATAATACAAATATAATACAAACATACATTTTAAATAGTTCTCTATATCAATGACTCAACGGAAAAAATGCATGGTGCAGCTGACATGGTGGGTGGGGTACGGCGATTTTAGTGATTTTTTCAAAATAAGTGCGATTCTTACGGCAGTAAAAAACCTGGACCGATTTGCATTTTAAAATTTTAGAAGCCCTGATCCAACAGACAGGTACCAATAAACGATACTGAAGTTCATGATTGAATATATGTAGTCTGGGATCCCAAAAAGATTACTGAATGAAACTAACTGTTACACAGATTATCTCTGTCTACTTGTATATAATGTTTATTCTGTTACATGGTATATACAAGAACATATCTACATATCACTTTTTTTTAAAATAAACACTTTTTTGTCTTGTTTTTTTAAGCAGAATGTAACTTTTTATGTTAAACCCACCATTTTAATTTCTTTCTTTGTGAAGTTTCATAACGTATTGGTGCTCCTTGAAGGCACCACACAGTGTATCTTTTCTGATTGTTCAATTCATAATTTTTCATTGCAGAGTTGTCGAGATTTTATCTTATTTTCAGTAGGTGATAAAATTTGTGTTACTCAGTTTTTATCATTAGGTTCTATAGTAAAAGAAAAATCTTTGGCATAGTAAAAATATGATAATTTTCGATTTTGATTTTGAAGATAGATACATATATTGAATCAGTTTGCATGAATGTGCATGACATATGCTGGGTTTTAAAATAATCAAACTGTAGATACCTTAGTTTTAACAGTAAACTTGGTTGAACATCAAGGATAAAGACCGAGTTTATCACCTACCAGAATGTATTAGGTATGCCTTATTTCTGGTCATTGGTTGGTCAGTTTTTTTGATGATGCTCTATCAAAATTATGAATACTGACATGCAACTTCCATTGCATTATCCCTATTTTAACAGTGATTAATGTTCTAATAACTAACTTATACATCATATAATTAACTGGCCTGGTTTAGGTCATGTCAAACACTGCTTGTCTATACGATAAACGTGACTTTACTGCTACTTACTGTAGCTTGGGCAAAAACACCCATTTTAAAGTTGTACTTCTGTGAAACTGCCGGCTTCAGACTCTGAAATAAAAACATTGTACAGACATTAACCTCTGCTAGTGGGAAACGTTATCCTTCATCTCATCTCCCAATGAGGCCACTGTCCCAATATGACCGAACATGTGTCACTGGATCGAAAAACCCTATACATGTATCCTTCCATTCTGACAGTTTCAGCAAAAAATATTTTAACGAACAGGTTAAAAGCGAAACCTATTCCTTTCACTTAGTTTAAACATCCATCAAAATATGTTATAATTTAACAATTGTTCAATACAAACAAGAGTTCCACCTAACGGGCATTACACGTCCATGACAATCTGTATGGAGATGAATATAATACGTTTTCAATGGGCGTTTAAAATGGAAAATATAAACAATTTGTTTGTATGGTGTTTTACGTCATTTTCAACACATGTAAGGTTATATATGATGGTCGTTTTTTTTTGTGGTGGAGGCAGACCACCCACTTTTCCTTGGTAGAACCAGTACTGTACACCTCCCGCCATCCGTAAGAATCAACACTTCTTCACTTACAAGTCGACCTCCCAGTGGGATTCGAACCCGCAACGGTGAGAGGCGAAGGTTTACAAAATCCTTCTGAACATTATGTACACGTATATAAATATATATACTCACCGCTATCTGAGCCTGTAAAGATGGGTCTGATTCATCGGTTCGGTAGCGCTTTATTTTGTTCCGTCGTTGTTGCCTAAGGATTCAAGCAAATCTTTTTATTATCTCTATAAGATCAGGCCTTGAATTCACCAACCATTCTTGAGAATATTCTTAGATTTATGCCCATGTATGCAAATTTCAATCAGAAATATTTCTAGAAGTTTAAAGTATAAACATTCATTTCAAGCTGCTATGTATAAGTATGACAAATACTAATAAATAGCAACTTCATACGACTGTTTATCTTTGAAGGTCATGGAAATATTTGTGACCGAAATTTGAGTACTTGAGTTCAAGTCTAAGAATAGTTTGAAGAATGTCTGGTGAATTCCAGACCAGGTATTGGACAAAGACAGAGATTTTTTGTGAAACTTAAACAGTTAAATGTTATTTTAATCAACTATTTAAATGAACCTTGAAACAATGCCCAAAAGAGGTTGAATCATACCCATAATGCAGCATTTAAGAGCTGTCTTTTAGTACTACTGACACAATGAAGACATTAAACAAGTAACAATGGTTTTGAGAAAACTACAAAAGGGCCAGGGTTTGAACATTTGTTTTTGAGTTACTCATCCTACATAATATCTGAATGGTCAAATTGTTAAACTGTTAAAGAATTTATCTGAATTTCTACTCGTCCTGCATCAATAAGCACTCGTCACGGAGAGCGGACAAGTGGAATATCAGTGCTCTGAGGCAGAGGGTGCTTGAAAAATTGCCCAATAGAGGTCTATTGCCTGAATACAAGTAATGCAGCATACTGGAGCGCGGCCCCTTTGCCTCTTACTACACACACACTGAAGATGTAAGAAAGACAAATGAAACACATAACAGACAGGTACTTACTTTGCACTATTTTTAACTGAGACTGTTAGAAGTGCCTGGTCACCGGCCTGTGCTTTTGGAGATCTCCATCTATAAGATAAAGTTTTACAGCCATTAAAACAATACATGATATTTAGCACTTTTCCC
Organism: Cyrtodaria siliqua; assembly: GCA_037043455.1. Lineage (NCBI taxonomy): Eukaryota > Metazoa > Mollusca > Bivalvia > Adapedonta > Hiatellidae > Cyrtodaria > Cyrtodaria siliqua. The sequence goes on from JAWPHD010002178.1 coordinate 29,650, forward strand.
AAAGGAAAAGGGATAGCAATGATAAAGACTTGTAACACAGGGTCTGTATTTTCCACTACTCTGTATTTTCCAAACTTCTGCTTTTTCTCTCTCCTTTTCTGGATGATTTCGACCCATTTCACAAATATCCAAACTTTCTGAGAGAGACAGATGAGGAAAGATTGCAGACTAATGTATATCTCCCGCCATCTGTAAGAATCCACTTTCTCGCAAGTCGAATGCCTAGTGGAATTCGAACTCGCAGCGGTGTAAACATAAACCCAAATCCCGTCTAGCGTAGATATGTTCTGAATGAATGAATGGTGTTTTACGGCACGTCAACACATAAATAGGTCATATTGTGCGCAAAACTGATTGAAGATGAAGTAATGAAGTAGTAATTAAGGTATAAAGAGAAAACTATTGACAAATAAGGGATGATATGGTAGCCATATAAACAATGAATATGTTCTAATCGAGTCTTGCACTCATACAGAACATGAACATATTCGACACACGAGTGACAAGTACGGAACAGTTTGACAATATAACTAATCATAAGTCTGAAGATGGAGATCGGAAAAATGTTAAATGCTGTACATTAATGTTTCGCTACCCATTGAAATAAATCTCGTGTTTTTCTCATATTATTTTTTACTTTTTTTTATACGTACAGAACGAAATCTTTCGCTTTTTAAGGCTAATTTATTGGCGTAAATTATGCACATACGCGGCTTAATATACAGCTCTAGTATAGAATAAGATTAGCTTTACCTTTTTCTGTTCTGGTTTTGTTGTAGACTAACTGAGCTAAGGGACACAGTGCTGCCACCAAATGTGTTGTTAATCCCTCGACCCCTTCCCCGTCCTCGACCTCTTCCCCGCCCTCGACCCCTCGGCTTTTGTAACCCTACAGAATTGATGGAGACTGTACTGCCAAAGTTGCTCCCTAAACCAAGACCTCTCTGTTCCTGCGTTCCTACTGTGTTGATGGACATTGTGCTGTCAAATCTGTTCAGGCCGCCACGTCTGCCTCTGCCACGACCCCCTCTGTTGGGACTTTTGTTCAATTGTGTATTCGATGTCTGAAATTATATGTACTATGCATTAGTCTGAACGTTATAGAGTTTTGCATTTAATCATGATTGTCCAAGTCATAAAATTGCAGTGGATTAATGATTTTAACGGGATACATGAGCCAGAAGGTCATATCTCTATATTTTCAAGGATCAAACTAAACATTTTTAGCCACTTGATAAAAAAAAGCACGTGCGAGGGTTTACTACTTGCTATTTTAATCAAGGTACTTGTATTGATAATTTAGAACCTCCTTTTAGAAGGATTGCTATACATGTAAATAACATTTTCACACTGCGCTAGATGCAGGAATGTAATAATGTATACTTACACTTACTTATATCCACCCATTTAACTAAGTTAGATAAATATGTTCAGTGCATAAATGTAGACTGAGACTTAGTTGGTTTCTTTTCTTACTTGGCAATCTGCAAAAATCTACTTTCATTTAGGACATAAATAAGTGTTAAATTTGAACCCTGATTTTATCACACATTTGCTAAAAAAAAAAAACTTTTTGCAACTGGGAATGGGTCCTTTTATATAAGGAAAAAAAACATGCTTCTACCATACCTGTAGTCCCCTTCTCTTGTTCACCAACAGGTCACGACTTTGTTTTTGTTTGGCATTCAACTCTGCCAGTGTTTGTTTTGCCTTTAAGAGGCTCTCAATTGCCTGCAGTCTTCGTCGGTTTAAACTTGTAAACCCCTTCTGATTCTCAACAGCACCTTGTTGGGATTGACCTCCGACTCCTAATCCTCTGCCCCTGCGACGCCTACCTCTTATTCCACCACCACCTGCACCACCGCCACCACGACCTCCACCCCCGATGTTTGTTTGTTGGGTTAAGACTGGTGATTGTAACTGAAAAGATTATTTACTGGTGATTCTAGCACGACCCACGCAGTCTTTCATACGCACAAAGAAGAGAAACAACTGTATGTTATTCTACAATAAAATATGGCTGTTCCATTAATTCCCCGCGTATATTTCATCCGTTTGAAGCGCCACGTTACATGACGTCACTTGTTAAATATATGTCACAAAGACAAACTCAACAGTAATTTTAATGAAATGTTAATAACAACAAGCTTGCCATGCTCCCATACCTTGCACACACCCGATATAAATCCATCATATGCATCAGTACACATAACATTAATAAGCATCTTGAACAAGCTGAGCATGTTTGACGTCATACGGCGCAAGCTATATGACGTAAGCAATGACTTAATTTTTTGTCACGTGACTACTAGAGTCTTTAAACATACTGTAGCGCGCAGAACTTTGCATACGGGGGCGCTCAATGGAACAGCCTGTAAACATAGCAGCATGATTACCTCCGAGATAATATATAGTGCCCCCGCAACAATGGGGTTATTGTTGTGTTAGAATCAAAATAATAAATATGTACCTGTATTTTATCGGGGAATAAAATACAGTTAGTCGTTCAGATGCGAGTAATTAAATCACTCGTGCTTACAAACTCGTGATTTAATTACTATGCATCCAAACTTCTAACTGTATTTTATTCCGAGATAAATTACAGGTACGTATTTATTATTTCTTAAATAAAAATTAAACCATTGATGGAGTTCAGCTATTAACCCTTAGCCCGCTATGAATGCCTAATGGACTGTTCTTTCTTTGAATTAAGACCATTCCATTTATGCCACAAAGGGGTGTTTTGGTTAAATGACTGATGAGCAGCCAGATAGTGTAATCCCTGATCAGCCTGAGAGTAAGCCTGATCTGGGTTTACACTGGCTGCAAAGGCTGTTGTAGTCGCCCTTAGCATGCTAAGAGTTAATCCAGAGCTGTAGATAATTTTTGACTACAAGGAGTATTGACTCTGACATCAAATTCAAAATGAATGAGTAAAAAGAAACGTGCTCAGAGTAAAACTATAGTTCATGATTTCAAAATAGATTAATTTATATAAATATTTATATAATTTTTTAAAAGAAACAACAGTTCAGATTTAAAAGGGGATACAAACAAAACACTTCTTAATAATAGACATACTATAAGAACAACTTTCATAATTGCAAATACAGAGTAAAACTGTTCCATGGGACAAGACATAAATATATAAAATTTCAGGAGTTTAAGTGCAGAGCATTTGTAGTATTTAAAGTTAAGCGAATATAAAAATTCACATTTAATTTTTTTTAAAGATGAGAGAACGAGTTAACGAATGGACCAGAGGATTTGTGCTGATTTTAGTGGTATAAGGCTGTATGGTGTCCACAAGGTTTTGAAATGACTTTTATGGCATTTTATTGTCATGTGTCCCTTTAAAGAATAAATATAAAATATAATTTTTGTACAACAAAGGAAAGTTAATAACTTCAACAAATATCGAAAAGCTTTAAAAATATTCTTACATTGTGTCTATTTTTAAAACTGACTTACACCAATGTTCCCTCCCCTGCCACCTCTGCCTCGCCCTCTAGCCTGCAAGGTATCAAACCGATTTGGGCCTCGTCCCCTCACTTTTGTGCCACCTCCCCTTGTAAATATTCTACTTCCACCTCGACCTGCACCTCTGCTACCTCGACCTGCACCTCTGACACCTCGTCCTGCACCTCTTCCACCTGTTGCCACTTCGCCTGGAAATAAAACCACACATTATTACATGTCAAGGGAGCAAAACTATAGTATGTGTATTTTTATTTATTTCTGATATTCCTATATACTGTATACGTAACTAGTTTTCCTTTTTCCATTTAAAGTATGTCATATAGGAAGCTTGAGTATTCCCGACGAGAAAAAAAAAAGAATTGCAAAGATATATGAGGCTTATGAAGACTATTCATACAACATTTAATTAACAATTAAAATGTCTGTTTGTTTAAACAATCATCTGAACAAAATGGACAAAAATTTCATCCACCACAGAACATATTTACAGAGATTTAGAATTTTTTTGATTGTTCATTGGATTAAAAATGAATGAGTACCAATGAACATGTTCAGAATAAAATAATTTTAAATAGTTCATGCTTTCAAAATGTGAATTAATAATTATTATCTTTTAACGAAACAACCATTCTGGTTAACTTGAAGTTAAGTAAAAACAATACATCTTTGCTATTAATAATAGTAACAGATTCTTAGAATAGTATTATTAGAATCGCCTAATTGGGGCGGGACTTAAAAATAAAAAGGTCAATGATGCTTAAATGAAAGTTTGTAAACATTTTAGTAACTAAAAACAATGGACAGTCAGAGCTCTAACCTTAAACAGTTACAACTTTTATAACTGCTGAAAGTTATTAAAATGCCAAATTATTATCTCCCTTTGGTATAGAGTAGCAGATACTTTTCCCCAATAACCATTTGTAACCTAAATCAGTTACCAAGATCATTTGCTAATAAATCGAAATAGTTGCCAAATATGCAGTGTTTATTTATGTCTGAATACTTATTATTAAGGATAAATACATCTTCATCAAGATCCAATTAGCTGTTGTTCACTAATGGTCATGTTGGTGCCTACAAAATGATTTTTAATGAATTTTATTGCATAACAGTAGGTAACTTCAGAGGCTTTGCGCATTGGATTTTCATCGATGCTCATAGAATTTTATTGCATGGTTGTAAAGTTGAATAATCATCCTACCTGGAGAAAATTATATATAAGCATGGAAAATTCCTGTACAGAAGATAGAATGCATCTAAACTTGAATGATTTTGTGGTAGTAACTGCTTCTGGTTACTATCCCAGTTTTAGTTGTCTTTTTAATAACAGTCACAGGTTATGAAAAACGTAACTGTTTAAGGTTAGAGCTTTGACTGATGGAGTTTGTGGTTTGCTGAGATGACATTTAAGTGCATTCGTTTAAAAACAAAATGACATTCTATTAAAAAAAATCATCAGCTCCAAAAAGTAGGTAGATGAAATCCATGCGTCCAAAAAGATGCACTACCCAAGACACAACTCAGGGCTTTTTTCAACAAAATTGGGAAGAGGCCCAGGCCTGTCCATTTTGGGAAAAAAGAACGCACTTATTTCTCATATTCGGAAAAATACAAGGTTTCATAAATTAAGTAAATATGACCTTAATATACTTTATTTATATTGTCATCCATTATTTACTATAATTACTAACTTTTCCAAGTCGGAATTTACTTGGCAGCCAAAAACAAACTGCAGAATTCATGCTTTTTCTCAAATTTTGAGAGACTGCTGTTTTCCGTTTGGGAAATATTTCTGCCACAGTTGGGAAAAAACAGTCCAATTTTCTGTTGGGAAGAGGCCCTTTACAGGCCTCTGTTATATAAGGTAAAAAAGCCCTGCAACTATGTGACAATAGAATATTTTGTCTTCCAAAGATTAAGCTATAAATTAGGTTTAAAACATCTAGTGCATAATCTAGTTTTGAATTTGCTTCCGTGTTTCAACTAAAACGATTAATTATGATTAATTATGATTAATTTTGAATAAAGACAGCAATTTTATAACATTTAAATAAACTTATAACCGTTATAACTGTTTCCTACTGTCTTTTTTTTTCGAAAACGCTAATGACTTGATGCAGTTAACCTGACTTAGAATAAGATGTTAAGTTATTGTAAGATAATGTCAGCGTAAAAAGTTGATGTAAATCCGGATAGTCCTTACGACACTGCGTTTTCAAGTGTTTTTTTTTTTAAATGTTATTCACTTAAAAATAATATAATACTCCTGCTTAACTTCACCACATCTATAATTCAGTGTTTACAAGATAAAAAAAAATCTAGAACAGCAAAGGAAACAATGTATAAAGTTGAGTGTTATTATCTTTTTGCCAAAAAAACAACAACAAAAAACAGTAAAAAAATCTACAAGTACTATCTATGGCAGACTGGTAGATATATTTAAAACATGTTTTAAATGTGTCGGGTGCATGCCAAAACCCGTATTTTACTTCAAAACATGAAAAAAAAATCTACATGCAGGAGGGGACCCCCGCCCGCACCCACCCCACACCCTCGCGCGTTAAATGCCACTACCCCTTAAAAAATTCCTGGGGAAGGCCCTGTAAATGTAACAATTAAAGTTATCTGCCCTTTGCTTGGAATCAAAGGTCACATCCACATTTGCTTTTTGACACGTTGTGATGTACTATTCAAGTAACAACTACAAGCAAAGTTTGAAAGGTCTAATGCATAACGTTTGTGAGAAAGTGACCTAATTACAAATGTCGAAGGTAAAAATTATAAGGCTATCTGCCCTTTGCTTGGAGAGTCAAGGTCACATCCACAGCTGCTTTGTCATATTGCGATGTACCACCCTAGATACAACTACAAAGTTTGAAAGGTGTAGTGCATACAGTTTGCGCGTAATTGACCTCAACGCAAAAGTTGAAGGTAAAATTATTAAGTTATCTGCCCTTTGCTTGAAGGGTCAAGGTCACTTCCACATTTGCTTTGTCACGTTGCGATGTACCACTCAAGATACAACTATAAGCAAAGTTTTAAAGGTCTAGTGCGTACAGTTTGTGAAAGAGTGACCTCAACGCAAAAGTTGAACCGAAAAATTATTAAGTTATCTGACCTTTGCTGGGAGGGTCAAGTTCACTTCCACATTTGCTTTGTCACGTTGCAATCTAACACCCAACTATAAGCAAAGTTTGAAAGGTCTAGTATATATAGTTTGTGAGAAAAGTACCTAAACGCAAAACTTGAATGTTGACGTCTTTGCTGCTGCCGGAAAAGCAACACCAGTGTCTCTTCGAAAATGCGAGACAAAAACTGTTTCAGTTCTAAGGATTATAGTCCCTCCGCCTTTTACCCGATTGGATGTCCTAAAGGTATACGTACAATATCGTCTGGACTATTAAAACCATTCCATGCGACAATTTCATACAAACATAATGTTCATGATTTTGAAAAGTTTAGATTTGTAGTAAGTCCATGAGTAACAATACTCAAATACTCATCTTATCTACAACTGACTTACATGCAGTTTTTTTTATACACAATAAAAGATACATTCTGATTTCGAAAAAAGACTTACCTCTTCCACTCCTGCCCCCTCTTCCTCGCCCCCTCGATTCTTTTCTGCTTAATTTTATTATGTCATCTGAGGATAAAAATAATTAATATTGGCATTTTTTTTATCAATATCAGGGTTCCATGGAGACACATCAATCATGTACATGTAGGCTGTTTTATATATTTTGACAATCGAAACGCTCCTTTTGTCATTAATTAATCATTTGCTGTTAAAAAATTATCAGTTTAATTAAGAATTGATTCGCAAAATGTCGGCGCCTATGCAGTTTTGAATGCCAATAATAAATGGCAGATTCCATGAAGCCCATTAGTGCTTTTTGGTAAATCTAAAAATAAGAAATATTATATTTACATTATTTTCCTGTTATTATAGTAACAATTTCTATGCATTTATGATGTTTGACTACTCTGAAAGTAAATAAACTACAAAAAACGTCAAATCATGGCTTTAAATTTATACATATACAATAATGTTCCAGATCTATAAGAACATGTTACCTGTATGTATGTATGTATGTGAGTTGTTTTAGCTCTACTGTCCAAAGGTTGATGATAATTTTCTGTCGACAGTTCTATACAGCACTCCCTTAAGTATGCCATCACTTGGAGGGGGGTGTAAAGCCATCGTTCCATGTGCAGTTGGAGCAAATTATATTATGAAATCTCTCTAAATTTCAGTGTAAGGCTTCCCCCAAAATGAGTATTCCTTAATTACCAGAATGTCAATAAGAATTGAATGTGTGCAATAGCGGCTAATAAAAATTCATTAAAAAGATAAAAGTTTACACTTCAGTGCACGAACCAGGCTGATCACTTATTTAGTCTCATTTATTTGATGTTTGGGGTGCTTTTTTTGCAAACGGACATTTATAATATATGCACCCTGTGATGTCTCAATGAATTTTACTCAAATCCGTGTGGACAATTTCAGACTGTGTGTATACGTTTCTTGTAAGTCTTCACTGCACTGATACCAGTAACCTGTGTTTTGCCGTTCCTAGATTTAAACTATTGTATTCCATATCAAAATGTTTTTTGGATTAAATTTTAGTGCGAAATGGATAACAAATGATTATTCTTTACTTTAGGTAAGTTGAACACTTATAAAATTTGGTGTATCAGTTTAAATGGACTGTTTATGTCTAGCACACAGAATCTCTGCAGGAAGTCCACACAATAAAAAAGGCAAACTTGTATGCACGTCGGAGGACATAAAAAAGGCAAACTTGTATGCACTGTCTTCGTATGCACTGTCGTCTTGCCGTTCATAAACGTGTACTTTATGCACAATTTACATTTTTTATTTGAATTATTTTAAAGGCCTCTATTATATACATAATAATAAATAAAATGGGTACAAATCAAAAGTGACCAGTTACGCCATCATGTCCGTGTTTCCCACAAAACGGTAGAATTGCCTGAAAAATTATGGAATTTGGATTATTCAGAAACCTGTGCCAGTGGCAGTTACAGAATACATACCTGACCATGAGTAATACATTGCCTATGAACTTATAGCAAACAGCAAGGTTCCTTCACAATTTCACAATATTGTGTTAACTTACCCAGGGACATGTCCACTTTGTCGATGTCCATTTTCTGACAAAATGTAACTTCCAAATTTTCTAAAAATCTGCAAAACACAACACAGCCACGACGCGATGTCCAAGAAGTTATTCTTCAATCGAAACGAAACTAATGCAAATTAAATTGTTTAATTATTTTCTTTCACACTATTTACAAAGATATTATTATACTTATCATTTAAAGATAAACGTTTTAATCAGACAATTAAATATATAAATATAGATATAGTAAAATAAAATATGTTGCACATATTCGTACTTAATCGCTTCGCATTTTAATCTCTTCGCATTTAAGGAGTTTCAAAAAACAACAAAACTCCCATTGAAATTACTATTATTCTGAAATTTCTTTATTATGATAGCTATTAAACAGTATTAAAAAGTTTATATATTTTTCATTATGCTAATTTAATGTATTCGATAATACTTCAAGTCAGTACGATTTAACTAAAGTACGAATACGTTGGGATTGGGATAAATCAATAAAACGTTACTATCATCGTCAGCTGCTACGAACTCTGGTCTTCTTTTAATTCAACATGTTACTTAGTCAATAAACAATTTCAATAGACTAGGGCATTATACCAGTAATGTTAAGTTCGTAGTGTTTAATGAACTATAAAGAATAGGTTTGGTTTAATCGGGGTGCTATAAAATTATGTCGAAAATGCGGCGGTCGAGTGGTAGCCATATTTGCCTTTCGTCCAAGAGCGTTATACAAGAGGGTAGACATACCAGGGGCGTAGCGTGGCATGTTTTCAACATACTCCTGACACGCAGTGCGAATTACGGAGTTGGGAGGGTTTGGGTGTAGGTGTCCCCCTTCCGCAATGGGGGTTCGGGAGCCTCCGATATATATATATATTTTTATCTTTAAACCAAAACGCTGCTCGTACAAGCGTTAGTTGTCAGGAATTCATAATTTTGCATTGACAAAATGTTCAGATTTTACTTTATTTTCACTAGGTGATAAAAAGTGTGTTACTCGGTTTTTATCCTTGAGTTCTATAGTAAAATAAAAATCTTTGGCAGAGTAAAAATATGACAATTTTCAAGTTTCGATTTTGAAAGATACATATTTTGAATCAATTTGCATAAATGTGTATGAAATATGCAGGGTTTCAAAATAATCACACTGTAAATACATAAATTTTAACAGTAAACTTGGTTGAACATCAAGGATAAAGACCGAGTTTATCACCTACCAGAATGTATTGTTATGTCTTATTTCTGGTCACTGATTGGTCAGTATTTTTGATGATGCTCTATCAAAATTATGAATATAGACATTGTATGCAAAATTGGCAATTGTCCACCCTTACCCCGTGCCCCTTCTGACTTGAATTATTGCATTATTATTTTTTTAGGATTTTTATTTGTTCAGTTTCATTTTTCCAAGTTACTCCCGGGAGTAATGGAGTATGCCACGCTACGCCCCTGCACACGATGACAATACCTTAGGCCAATTTGACGACAATATCCACAGTAGGGGCGGAGCTATATTGACTGAAGGCGGAGCCATGCGTACAGCGAGTTGATACACTTAGAGAACTTTATTTTAAACGAAAAATCAAAGTATACCAGTACTGAGCGGCGTAGGTTGGTCGATGAGGATTTACCGTCTAGATCCTTTGACGGGGCGTGAATGAAGCAGAAAGCGTTGCATTTGTTTTGTTATATTTGTATTGAAACAATGTTATGCCATTTATGTGAAGAAGCCTTCCAACGGTTTTATTATGACAATATTATAAAATGTGGAATGTATTGTAAACTGATTCATGTATGGGCGTGTATTACGGGAACATAGTCAGGGTTTTGCATTAGATATATGTATGTGCTTGTATTACGGGTTAATATTCAGGGTCAGGTTTACGTAATAGGTCGTAATATGTATGGGCTTTAATTAAGAGACAATATCCAGGGTCAGGGTTGTACATAAGGTATATATGTATGGGCCTGTATTAAAGGTCAGATGTGTACATTATGTATCCGTATGGGCTTGTATTATGTGACAATAGTTAGAGTCAGGTTTGTACATAAGGTACATAAGGTATATATATGGGCCTGTATTAAAGGAGAATATCTAGGGCCAGGTGTGTACATGATGGGCTCGTATTATGTGACAATAGCTAGAGTCAGGTTAGTACATAAGGTATATATATGGGCATGTATTAAGGAGAATATCTAGGGTCAGGTGTGTACATTATGTATATGTATGGACTTCTATTATGTGACAATAGTTAGAGTCAGGTTTGTACATAAGGTATATATATGCGCCTATATTAAAGGAGAATATCCAGGGTCAGGTGTGCACATAAAGTATATATATGGGTATTTGTACATTTGGTATATGTATGGCCTTGTATTACGGGACATTAGTCAGGGTCAGGTTTGTACATAAGTAATATGTATGGCCTTTAATCAAGAGGCAATATCCAGGGTCAGGTTTATACATAAGTCGTATATATGGGGCTGTTTAAAAGGACAATATCCAGGATCAAGTTTGAACGTTTGGTACATGCATGCGCTTGTATTAAGAGAAGGTTTATACATAAGTAATATATATGGACCTGTATTAAAGGACAATATCCAGGGTCAGGTTTGTACATTAGGTGCAAGGGCTTGTATTGAGGAACAATAGTCAGGGTAGGGTTTGTACATTAGATATATGTATGGGGATGTATTACGGGACAATATCCTGCGTCAGGTTTGTACATAAGTAATATGTATGGGAAAATCTCCAGGGTCAGGTTTGTACATAACGTATATATATAGGCCTGTATTAAAGGACAATATTCAGGGTCAGGTTTGTACATTAGTTATATGTATGGGCTTTTATTAAGAGACAATATCCAGGGTCAGGTTTATACATAATTTGTTTATATGGGCCTGTATTACAGGACAATACTCAGGGTCGGATTTTTACATTAGGTATATGTATGGGCTTGTATTAAGGGACAATATCCAGGGTCGGTCAGGTTTCTACATAATTCATCTATATGGGCCTGTATTAAAGGACAATATCCAGGGTCAGATATGTACGTTAGGTATTTGTATGGGCTTGTATTAAAGGACAATATCCGGGGTCAGGTAAGTACATTAGGTACATTAGGTTTGTACATGACGTATATATATGGGCCTGTATTAAAGGACAATACTCAGGGTCGGATTTTTACATTAGGTATATGTATGGGCTTGTATTAAGGGACAATATCCAGGGTCGGTCAGGTTTCTACATAATTCATCTATATGGGCCTGTATTAAAGGACAATATCCAGGGTCAGATATGTACGTTAGGTATTTGTATGGGCTTGTATTAAAGGACAATATCCGGGGTCAGGTAAGTACATTAGGTACATGTACGGGGTTGTATTACGGGACAATATCCGGGGTCAGGTTTGTACATAACGTATATATATGGGCCTGTATTAAAGGACAATACCCAGGGTCAGGTTTGTACATAACGTATATGTATGGGCTTGTATTATGGGACAATATCCAGGGTCAGGTTTGTACATAACGGATATATATGGGCCTGTATTAAAGGACAATATTCAGGGTCAGTTTTTTACATTAGGTATATGTATGGGCTTGTATTAAGGGACAATATTCAGGGTCAGTTTTCTACATAAGTCATATATATGGGCCTGTATTAAAGGACAATATCCAGGGTCACATATGTACCTTAGGTATTTGTATGGGCTTGTATTACGGGACAATAATCAGGGTCAGGTTTCTACATTAGATATATGAATGGGGTTGTATTTTTGGACAATATCCAGGGTCAGGTTTGTACATGACGTATATGTATGGGCTTGTATTATGAGACAATATCCAGGGTCAGGTTTGTACATAACGTATATATATGGGCCTGTATTAAAGGACAATATCCAGGGTCAGGTTTGTACATAACGTATATATATGGGCCTGTATTAAAGGACAATATTCAGGGTCGGCTTTTTACATTAGGTATATGTATGGTCTTGTATTAAGGGACAGTATCCAGGGTCAGGTGTGTACATTAGGTATATGTATGGGCATTTATTAAAGGACAATATCCAGGGTCAGGTATGTACATTATGTATATGTATGGGCTTGTATTAAGGGACAATATCCAGGGTCAGGTATGTACATTAGGTATATGTATGGGTTTGTATTAAGGGACAATATCCAGGGTCAGGTATGTACATTAGGTATATGTATGGGGTTGTATTTCGGGACAATATCCAGGGTCAGGTTTGTACATAGCGTATATATATATGGGCCTGTATTAAAGGACAATATCCAGGGTCAGGTTTGTACATAACGTATATGTATGGGCTTGTATTATGGGACAATATCCAGGGTCAGGTTTATACATGATGTATATGTATGTGTTTGTATTATGCGACAATATCCAGGGTCAGGTTTTTACATGACGTATATGTATGGGCCTTTATTAAAGGACAATATCCAGGGTCAGGTTTGTACATAACGTATATGTATGGGCTTGTATTATGGGACACTATCCAGGGTCAGGTTTGTACATGACGTATATGTATGGGCCTGTATTAAAGGATAATATCCAGGGTCAGGTTTGTACATTAGGTAAATGTATGGGCTTGTATTAAAGGACAATAATCAGGGTCAGGTTTGTACAGAACGTATATGTATGGGCCTGTATTAAAGGACAATATCCAGGGTCTTGTATTATGGGACAATATCCAGGGTCAGGTTTGTACATAACGTATATGTATGGGCCTGTATTAAAGGACAATATCCAGGGTCAGGTTTGTACATTAGTTATATGTATAGACTTGTATTAAAGGATACTATCCAGGGTCAGGTTTGTACATAACGTATATGTATGGGCTTGTATTATGGGACAATATCCAGGGTCAGGTTTATACATGACGTATATGTATGTGTTTGTATTATGGGAAAATATCAAGGGTCAGGTTTGTACATGACGTATATGTATGGGCCTGTATTAAAGGACAATATCCAGGGTCAGGTTTGTACATAACGTATATGTAAAGGCTTGTATTATGAGACAATATCCAGGGTCAGGTTTATACATGACGTATATGTATGGGCTTGTATTATGGGACAATATCCAGGGTCAGGTTTATACATGACGTATATGTATGGGCCTGTATTAAAGGACAATATTCAGGGTCAGGTTTGTACATGACGTATATGTATGGGCTTGTATTAAAGGACAATATTCAGGGTCAGGTTTGTACATAACGGATATATATGGGCCTGTATTAAAGGACAATATTCAGGGTCAGTTTTTTACATTAGGTATATGTATGAGCTTGTATTAAGGGACAATATCCAGGGTCAGTTTTCTACATAAGTCATATATATGGGCCTGTATTAAAGGACAATATCCAGGGTCACATATGTACCTTAGGTATTTGTATGGGCTTGTATTACGGGACAATAATCAGGGTCAGGTTTCTACATTAGATATATGTATGGGGTTGTATTTTTGGACAATATCCAGGGTCAGGTTTGTACATGACGTATATGTATGGGCTTGTATTATGAGACAATATCCAGGGTCAGGTTTGTACATAACGTATATATATGGGCCTGTATTAAAGGACAATATCCAGGGTCAGGTTTGTACATAACGTATATATATGGGCCTGTATTAAAGGACAATATTCAGGGTCGGCTTTTTACATTAGGTATATGTATGGTCTTGTATTAAGGGACAGTATCCAGGGTCAGGTGTGTACATTAGGTATATGTATGGGCATTTATTAAAGGACAATATCCAGGGTCAGGTATGTACATTAGGTATATGTATGGGCTTGTATTAAGGGACAATATCCAGGGTCAGGTATGTACATTAGGTATATGTATGGGTTTGTATTAAGGGACAATATCCAGGGTCATGTATGTACATTAGGTATATGTATGGGGTTGTATTTCGGGACAATATCCAGGGTCAGGTTTGTACATAGCGTATATATATGGGTCTGTATTAAAGGACAATATCCAGAGTCAGGTTTGTACATAACGTATATGTATGGGCTTGTATTATGGGACAATATCCAGGGTCAGGTTTATACATGATGTATATGTATGTGTTTGTATTATGAGACAATATCCAGGGTCAGGTTTGTACATGACGTATATGTATGGGCCTTTATTAAAGGACAATATCCAGGGTCAGGTTTGTACATAACGTATATGTATGGGCTTGTATTATGGGACACTATCCAGGGTCAGGTTTGTACATGACGTATATGTATGGGCCTGTATTAAAGGATAATATCCAGGGTCAGGTTTGTACATTAGGTAAATGTATGGGCTTGTATTAAAGGACAATAATCAGGGTCAGGTTTGTACATAACGTATATGTATGGGCCTGTATTAAAGGACAATATCCAGGGTCTTGTATTATGGGACAATATCCAGGGTCAGGTTTGTACATAACGTATATGTATGGGCCTGTATTAAAGGACAATATCCAGGGTCAGGTTTGTACATTAGTTATATGTATGGACTTGTATTAAAGGATACTATCCAGGGTCAGGTTTGTACATAACGTATATGTATGGGCTTGTATTATGGGACAATATCCAGGGTCAGGTTTATACATGACGTATATGCATGTGTTTGTATTATGGGAAAATATTAAGGGTCAGGTTTGTACATGACGTATATGTATGGGCCTGTATTAAAGGACAATATCCAGGGTCAGGTTTGTACATAACGTATATGTATAGGCTTGTATTATGAGACAATATCCAGGGTCAGGTTTATACATGACTTATATGTATGGGCTTGTATTATGGGACAATATCCAGGGTCAGGTTTATACATGACGTATATGTATGGGCCTGTATTAAAGGACAATATTCAGGGTCAGGTTTGTACATGACGTATATGTATGGGCTTGTATTAAAGGACAATATTCAGGGTCGGTTTTTTACATTAGGTAAATGTATGGGCTTGTATCCAAAACAAACAATATTGCGAAAGTTAGATGGGGAGATGTTGTTTATATAAAAAATTTTTTTTATTTTTTTAAATTGTGAAAAAAATTGGTCACAATTGTGAAAAAAAAAAGTGTGAAGTAGCCGAATTTCAGCCCCTGTTTTAGAAGGGAAAAAAGCATCACACATTATGACATATGTCAGTTTGTAAACAATTAGTGACAAAATGTGTTAGTACAGATTCTTCTTTCTTTCTTTCTTTCTTCCTTGTACACACTTGATTATCACGACAGCTTCGTTTCTGAGGATGGGTTTACCTGCAGGCTTTTTGTGAAGGTCTTTAACATGCGTATGGTATGTCTCTCCTCTCCCTGCACAGGGGCCCCAACGGCTTTACATCCCTGTAAAGGAAGGATTCTGACAGATGCCCATCGATGTTTAAATTAACCAACTCAATGAGACCATACTCTATCCATTACTTAGACAATAATTATGAATCAATTGAACACAGTTAGAAAATGCATATTCGAAAAAAAAGCTTAAATCATCTATATATATTTTGTCGTTATTACATAATGTTAAAACATTGGTATGGATCCGTAAGGAAGCTGGGCACTGTAGTTGAAAAATAAAGTATACGCATCACGGTTTATGTATATATCCGGGAGTAAGTATACATACTTTCTCCCGAGTAAGTATACATACTTTCTCCCGGATATATCTAACAGACAGATTGATGCAGTAGATAGTCTGACCATGTCCGACCAATTAGTTCAGTTGCTAGAGTATCGGAAAGGTAGTCCGAAGGTCGAAAGAACAAAAAGGTCCCAGGTTTGAGTTCCGGTCCGGCTGCACATTTGTCTAGCCTTTATGACGGTTGGTGATCCAGCCATTGTCGATTGGTACTGGATCACCGATCGACAGTGGCTGGATCACCGATCAAGACTAGATACAGTAGCATTCCGAGTTTCGTTCCATGCCATATCTGTCTGGGGGTCGAACTTAAAATGTTTTTTTTATTATTATTATTTTGGTGGTTACAGGGTGGGGGTGTTGGAGGGTGGGGTGGGGCGGGAGCGGCACATACCGCGCAATCAAACATGAACTGTGCTCGCCCTTTTAGGTTTATATTACACCCTGTGAATTAGAGACAGCAGAACTGCTTACATATGGTGTGGTCGCGAAAACTAAAGTCGAGGAGAAAAAAATTGAACTTAATCAATTCAAACTAGCTTTTGGAAACCCGATACTGGTGTTTTGAATCACAATAAGATAAGTTCGCTCTGTTTCATAATGACGGATAAATATGCAGACATCTTCATAAGAATTAAATATGTGCTCAGACTGTGAAGTCAAAGCGATAATTTCGCTCTGTTTCCTAATGACGGATAAATATGCAGACATCTTCATAAGAATTAAATATGTGCTCAGACTGTGAAGTCCTCGTAGAGGCATCCATCTTCCCCGAGACCTCAACATTATTTTTAGGACATTTTATTGATCATTTATATTTATATCGTTCTTATGTATGCATCTTTTAAAGTTATTTGACATTCATGTAATTTATTCATATATTTATATGAAAGAAAAAAAAGAAATATAAATCAAAGTCTTTTCTCCTTCTTTTTCGTTTAAAATAAAGTACTGAAAGAGTATCAACTCGCTCTGCTCATAGCTCCGCCTTCGACCGCCCCCTACTGTGGATATTGTCGTCAAATTGGCCTGAGGTATTGTCATCGTATGACCCGGACCAGAGATTCTTATAGTTATTCCGACATTGTTAAATTGCTAAGGGTTACAATAAAACACAATGCTAAATGGAAGGTATATAGTGAATTATGCGCACAACACACATTCTGATCCTGCTAAATAGTTGTGCGTAGTTTGATGAAATACTCTTAAGTAACGTCCCCGAGTTATGGCAAACGCACAAGCTTGATGCATTTGATCGTTGACCACTATAAGGTAAGGACCTGATTCTTGCGCGCTACACTACTTCTCATTGAATTGCAACTAGATTCTACAAGTATATCACCCATGACTTTTTCACATTCATGAGTTAGAATCTAGTACCAGTTTAAGTATTGCGTCTATAACTTTAAAGTTTGCTTACCTTTCTGCAATTATTCAGTGTTACGTCACTTCCACTCGATGGACCGATTACTATCGACTTCAGGTCACCCAACATCACCGGTTGCTAAGCAGCAATGGTCGATACGTCGGACTTCCTCTCAATGACCGCTTACTCTCGACTTAGTCACCTAGCATCACAGGTTGCGAAGCAGCAATGGTCGATACGTCGGACTTCCTCTCAATGACCGGTTACTATCGACTTGGTCACCTAGCAGCACCGGTTGCTAAGCAGCAATGGTAGATACGTCGGACTTCCTCTCAATGACCGCTTACTATCGACTTGGTTACCTAGCAGCACCGGTTACTAAGCAGCAGTGCATGGTAGATACGTCGGACTTGAGAGAATGTAGCCGCTTCAAATTCTTATAGATTCTCAAATCTAATACAACTCGAGGATTTCCTTTCATCTTGGGTAATACTTTAGTGTCTAAGTGACTCATATCAGGCCTGTAGGACAATAGACAATATTTTATTCCGGTTAATTTAGGCCTCTGGCCCATAATACAAATAACATATTGCATATAATACAACTATACAGCAATGTGACAAAAGAAGATAAAGAGACAAACAAATATAGTAACAAACATTGAAATATATAGTACAGTGGAATGAAAATGACTATTTCTGAATATAATATTAACAACCTCGGTGTTGCTAAAAGTAGAACAAAAAGTACAACTATTGACAAATATACCAAATTGAGTTTCTATTCATGTACCAACGTTGTGAGCTTGGAAAAAATATGTTATACATTTACAATAATAAGTAATAAAAAGAGGAAATCTGCCGCATTCACCACGTGCAAAAGCGTGAAATGTATTTTTGTACAATTTTAAATATCTTCAACAAAATTGGTTTTGAGCATTTACAATTTGTGGGGAGTATTCACATCCCCATAGTTCTGATCCATATGTTAAGATTTGCACAACCATAGTATTAAATAATTTAAAAAGTTCATAATGATCAAAGAAAACGACATTTCTTTGAAGTTTGTATAGTGATATAATCGATTTTTTAATTTAAATTGTAAGTATATCTTTTGCTTTAGTCCATATTAGTTTCGGGGTGATGTATAAACCCATATACTTATAAAATGATACTGTTTCTATTTTGCTTCCATTATAAACCCAGTTTTCGTAGCCTCTAAGATAGCCCCCGTTTCTAAAGGCTATAATTTTTGTTTTCTTTAGATTAATTTGCATACCAGTTCTAATGCAGAAGTTGGGAATAACATTTATCTGAGATTGTAGGAGTCTTACGGAATCACTGCTGCTTGCCATGTCATCGTCGTACAAAATTGCAAAGATATCATCAACTTCTTCTCAAATATTTATACCGTTTGTGCACGTAAGCTTTAATTCATCAATCAAGTCATTAATAAAGAGCTTGAACAGAATCGTGCTTAATTTACATCCTTGCCGACACCCAATATTACATTGAAATACATAAGTATAACTATCACAACCAGTGCGAACGCATGATGAAAGGTTATTCATGGCAATTAAAAGTGTCAGATATTTACCACCCACTCCTTTCCTTATATGGCTGTTTAATATCTCTGGATGATCATTAGTATCGAAAGCTTTACAAAAATCAACAAATATATAAGCAATAAATTCTCCCACCTTTTTTACTAACATACTTTTGAACCATTGACATTAACGTAAACAGATTATCTATAGTGGAATAACCTTTTCTAAAGCCTGATTGGGCTCATCAATCTTATTATGACTTTCTGCAAAGGTTGATAATCTATTGAACATCATCATACCAGTTAAAATGTTGTTAAGTGTGGGCATAAAATACTTTGACACCAAATTATTGGAAAGACACCCGTATCCAATATTCTATAATACAACGGTAATAATACATCTGAGATGTCTGAAATAGTGCATTTTACCATCTCTGCTAGTATTCCACTAGGACATGTAGATTTACCAAGGTTCAAATCTTTAACACTTTTTTGTAGTTCTAAAAGTGAAAATTGGTCATTAAAAATGTCGTCGATAACATGATTCTGTTGTAGAAGTTTTTCAATTTCTATAGTGCTACCCACGTCTTCATTATACAATAATTGTTTAAAACGTTTATACCACTCAGCTTTAGAGACATGTTCAGTATATGTATTATTGCGTTTGAACCTAAGTTTTTTTTTTTTACCGTTTTCCAAAATAAATTTGTGTTATTCCGCGATTCTATTAGATATTGTTTAAATGTTTCCTGCAATTCATTTTGTTTTTGTTTACAATACTGCTTAAATCTATTTTTGCTATGTTTATAATGTTGTAGGTTTACCCTCGTGCTGATCATTCGGAAATGTCTGAGTTTTTCTTTCTTCATGTATTCACATTCATCATCCCACCAATCCGGTTGGACGTGTATGTCATTTAATATAGAAAGATTTAACTTTCATATTATTTGCTGCAGTATGAAACATATCAGCAATTTTATGAACAGCTAGGTTAATATCAGTTAATACATCTAAATCATTTAAAATGGTTTCTTTCATAGTCACAATGGAGGATTTAATATTTTTTATGAATACGTCCCTTTTGTTTTCGTCCCATTTATAGCGTTTAAAAGAGTTTTGATTGTCTGTACCGTGATCACCATTTGCTTGCCTATCATTCACTCGTGGTGATTGAAATGAGAACTTACATACAAGTGGAAAATGACCAGACTCAGATCGTTCACCTACTTCAAAATGTGAGACAAATGGGAACAAGCTAGATGAAACAATAAAATAATCTACTAAACTGAGGCCATCATTTGCTGTCGATGTAAAATGTCCAACTTTGTCATTAAATAGTCTACCATTTAGAATATGAATACAATACATTTTACACATTTCTATAAGTGCATAACCAAACGAGTTGCAAGTTCGATCCTTAGAGTTTCTATACATAGTGAAGTTATAATCATTGTCGTACACAACATTATCATCATTAAAAACAAAATCAACATCATCATCTTCAATAATATCTTGCATTGAACCACATCTTGAGTTAAGGTCTCCAGCTAAAACAAGCTCGTCTTCTGGAAACTCTGAAACAACTTCTAATAACTGTTCTTCAAATATTTCCACACCATTTGATTCATCATTTGCGTCATAAATACTTGAGCCTTCTAGAGAAACATATAGAAAACACATTAAAATACTTTTATTTGTCTTGTTACCATTAAGCATGTCACCATTAAACCTTAGAAAGATGCAATTTTCTAAATGATTAAAAACTCTCGTAATTAATCCACCATCTATTAAGTGAGACTTAACAAAAACACAAACACCGCTAGAGTGGTGATCTTTACTGGATATTTTCTTTCTAATATTGTAGGGATGATGATCTAAAACGTCCGACTGAAGTGACGTCGGAAGTGACGTCAACACTTCGCATTTATGGGCCGAAGCGTTACATCGCCCACTTGTGTATCAGTTCCAGACGTTTGGCGCGCTGTGGTCTAGTTTGGAGCGCTGTGGTCTAGTGGTAGAGCATTGGATCCATGATCCAAACGTCGTGGGTTCGATCCCCGCCATAACCACATATGTTGTGTCCATGAGCAAGACACTTTATCTGCATTGCTTAGTTCTGGTTCTACCCAGGAAGTCTACCAAGAAGCACCTTAGAAGCGAATAGCTTACAACAGGTATAGAGTTGTTGGTGAACTTTTCGATAGTACTCGCCATTGACAGTTTTTCTGTTTGGACCATGTTCTACACATAGCATCAGCATCTTTAATTTACTCTGCTTCCGGGAGAATTTAACTGGTATTTAAGGGACTCCGAGGTTTTCCGTACACTGTCGTCATCGCTGGCCCATAAGACCACAACCGTATCTCATAGATTGCTACAATTCAGGAAATAAACGATTTACCCCTTTATCATACCTAATAAGTAATGTGTTCTATTTGTTCATTTGACGAGCAATGTGGTACCTACCTCACACTTATATTTCTCATGCGCAAACTTTCTGTTACAATCGTATGGGCTGACCCGCGACTGATCCTTACGTCACTGGCTGTTTTTTTCACTTGTCCTATATCTCGCTGGGCATCTAGGGTCACCTTTAATTGACAAACATCCAGGTTAGCGAAGTTAGTAAAATTTGGAATTTAGCGTTCTATTTGATATTTCCAGTTAAAACATAATCTATTGATTACCATTTTATTTCAACAATAAGTCACATTATTAAGACAGCGGCATTATTTTTTAAATGACCTATTTATGGTCCTATTTATGGTAAGCTCATTCCTGACGTCAGCTATGAAAAAGAGTATGCTAATGGACCTTTGGAAACGGCCGAGCACGACAAGACAGCGTTCTAGAGATTCCCAAACGTGTTTATAATGGACTGGATACGCGCCATTATACTGTTTAACATATAAGTAAATATGTTTCACCTCAATTTCTCAATTGTATCAATTCAAATTTGTCCTCAAAACTATGTTAGATTACGGGTCCGAGTATTAGCTTTCATACCCCGTCCCCTTCTCCAACAGGAAAAAACAGGGTTGGCTGGAGTATGAAATAAAACCTTAATTTTTGCTTAAATAGTTGGCATGTTGTAAAATTCAACATTTTATAGGTAATTTTAAAGAGGTAATTGCAGTATTTTCAGTATTTTTTATTAAATGTGCTTTAATGTCGAAATATCCGGTATAAAATCCTGCTAATATTAGCTTTCCCATCGCTTAATGGAATTAAGGCGGGACCACGTAATGAAATATGAACGTAAGACGACGCAAATAATAAAACATCATTGGTCTAGCAGTTCTGAAAAAAATATCTTGAAGACTAGTCAATGTTATATCATTATCTAATATCATATCTATAAATTTGTAACCCCGGGTTTTTTATTTGTTCCTTTATGGATGTTATTTGTATGGAATATATAGCATAGGATATTTCGATAACTTCTGAAAAGAAAACCCCCCGTACTGGAGTAAATCAGAATATAAGGTTAATCCAGTCATGGTAAATCATGATGGCCTTTTAATACAATCAGTATATGTTCGCATGTGTGAAGTGGAGGTACTTTTGTCTAATAATGGCTTAGGACGTGCGCTTATTTAACATTTTAAACAAAATAACCTTAATTCATTTAGTAGGTCAATGGCATCCATGTTTTATATAAAACAATTGTATACTGACACTATGATCACTAAAACGATCGACACAATTAAAAAAACAACAACGATATTCTTTAATGTTTGGTGATAAGCACTATACAGGCAGGTGACTGGAACACGACGACAATGTGCGCAGCTATAGGCTCAGTACTGATCATCCTTGCCAAGTTTCATTGAAATCCGCCACAACTCCGTCAAAAATCACTCGACCGGAACACGGCGAAGATTTGCGCAACTAGGCTTGATACTGACCATACTGGCCAATTTTCATTGAAATCCGGCCAGGGGTTCAGGAGAACTAGTCCAACAAATATCGTTATTAAAACATTTGAAGGGCCACAAGTGCGCCAAAAAATCATTTACCGGAACACGACGACAATAAGCACAACTAGGTACTGATTATTCATACCAAATTTATTTGAAATCCGGCAAGGGTTTCAAGTGAACTAGTCCGGACAAAAAGTTTTTGTATTAGCACTTTAAAGGACCGAAACTCCCCCAAAAAGTCATCAGACCGGAACACGACAATATGCGCAATAAGGATTGGTACTAATCAGCCCTGTTATGTTTCGTTGAACACCGGCCAGTGGTTCAGGAGAACTTGTCGGGACACTGTTTGTGTATTAAAACATTTAAAGGACCACAACTCCGCCAAATAATCATTCGATCATAGCATGGCGACGATATGCGCAACTAGGCTTGGTACTGATTATCTCCGCTCAGTTTCGTTGAAATCCGTTCAGGGGTTAACGAGTACCGGTGTGGTTTGTGTATTCAAAACTTTAAAAAGTCGGTCACCTCCGTCAAAACAGACAGGCAGGCAGGCAAGGCAGGCAGTCAGGCAGACAGACAGAGAGACAGCTCAAAAACAATATATATCCCCTCCGTTTTATGTGGAGATGTGGAGGGGAGACATAAGCAACTGGACCAATAACTTGGCCTATACATATGTTGCTCGAGTTTTAAGGATGTTGGCTTGGCAAGTTTTGACATCTTCAAGACTAAGAATTTTATGTTTTAAATCATAGTTTTATTTGACAACAAAATTGTCAACAGAATCGTTTCGTTTTTTGTTTGCATTCTAGTAGATATTGATATAATGTAGGATTTTCCCGTCATTTGTGATCATGTTTTGCTGTCAACAAAATAAGGTATGTGGAATTTATCCTTTTGCTATAGAAAAAAATAAATAGATATTTGTTTTTCAGTAGTGGAATTCATATATAAAAGTAGATAATGAGATAATATTATATTCGATATCTATGTCAATATTGTGTGTACAGTATTTTACAGCGAAAATGTCAAAATAACTTCAAAATATGTTTAATTTAAAGATTTTTTAATAAAAATTCTTTAGAAGCCTGATGACATATATATGTTTTTACTTGTTTTGAAAGCTATGTCATTGGACCTTGGCATATACAAGTTTTAAAAAACGTTGAGCATTAGAACATACTTTTTTTTATTTTATCTTGAAATAATATTTTGGTAAACAAATAAGTGGTTAGGGTACGGTCCATATATGTTTGCAAGACGAATGAGGACTACAATTGTTTGTGTATGTTTTGAAAGATATGTATATATGCAATAAAAAAATAATTGTTGTTTTTCAATAAATGTAATGTTATGAAAAAAAATTGTGAAAATGTTTAATGACTCTATTTTTCCTCTTTTTAGTGAAATTTTGGAGTTAGAAATATAATTCTTCTTTGATGACGACTAGTGGGGAAAAAGTGTGATGACCTATCCTTTTTTTGAGAATTTTGTATAATTTTATATCTAAATGATACCAAAGAAGCTTTAAATATCAATTAAAACAATCTCAGCACCACGTCCTTTCTCAGCCAACCTCCTAAGAAGGTTACCAGACTACCAACCTCCATGATCAATTACAAAATGAACGTGCTTGAATATAAACAATAACTGTTAATAGTGGGGTAGATAGGTGACATATATTGGTAAAATTGTGCATTTTGTGACAAAAGCACCAAAATCGACATAGCTAGACAATACTCTACTAAACATTTTTGGCTCTGGACCCACGTCAGATTTTAAAAAATGGCCGTCTCATTTTCAAAATGGCCGCCATTAATCATGAAGACCATAATTGATTGGTTTCATCAAAACTTGTTATTGCAAATATACTAAATTCAGGACATTGATAGACAATAAAATATGCAATATAATTTGGGTCATTCTTTTCTTCAAAATGGTCGCCATTTTCAAAATGGCCGCCAAAAATGCTTATTTTTTTTTTTTTTTATATATATATTTTTAGAAAGCAATCAAAATGTTGATGTGTTTTACAAAAGGTTTTGTCTTGATATATTTATGTGTATGTCCATACTTCAATACATAATTGTTAGATACACCCCTATACTTCACACCCCTATACTTCAGGGGTTAGAGATTTTACACATGTATACATACTATGTCAACTCTGAGACTAGTTTTGTCTTAGTTGTTTTTAGCCTTAAGCATTTCTGAAGTGTGTTCTAAGTTTCAGTCTCATCTTTATAAGCGGCTTTAAGTTTATAATAACTCGTAAGTATACATCCAGTGACTTTGTAAACACTGTTAAAGGGATACACAAACATCTTAAAGTATTTATCAAGCATCCACATTGATTAATCCAATATCAATTTGACTGCTTGCATATACTTAAACACAATGCAGACCTTTTACTTGTTTGTGGTTATTCTATTACAAGTTTTAATATAATATTGGTGCAAAATATTCCCCCAATGAGCAATGTGTAAAACTAATTTGCTTTGAACTATTTACATAATTATTAAAACTGATTTTAAAACAAGACGCCGCAGGTTATAAAACAAATAAAGCTCATCGAGTCTTCTAAACGCTTGGAGAAAACATATCTCAAAGGATTCTTAAACAATATTAATAAGACACTATCAGAAAACAAAATCCAAAAGAAGTTTGTTATACATGTATACACAAACTCAAATGTAATAAGTGGTCATATCATTTGAACATTTTCAATATGAGAGCTAACATTAAATTTAATCTTATCTTACTGATCTATGATCTGAATGGTATAATATTTCTTAATCACAATCACAGTACCCAACGTCCCATTATACATCATTCCTGCTTTGACACACCGTTTGCAACCCACTTGTCTCTTTGTCTCTACATTTAATAAGCTCCATGCAAACGCTGAAGCCTGTGGTAGTATTATCGAGAATGGCTTCAACATATCCTCTTCCAACCCAGTCACCAGTAGGCATTGCAGTGAAATGCCTACATCCAGTCTCCAACAATGTCCAATTATAACATGTTAAACAACTTGGCAGGTGTGCTTGAAAAGAGCTACAGCAATTGGTGACATGGATTTGTTGTATCTTTGAACCATTGAATGTCAACGATTCTTTGCGACAAGAACATGCACTTCCTCTTATCACACATTGTCCAACAAGCACAACTTTTGAAATTTGAAAGCTTGTGCAACCTCAGCATAGTATTTCCAAATTTTCAATGCACAGGTTTTACCTCTTTCAGCAAATGAAGATATTTCATTACATCTAGTAAGTGTGAAAAGCAACTATTCGTCTTGGTATATATGAACTAATGAATTGGCAATACAGTGTGCAATGAAGAATCTAAAGTGATTCATAGCTCCTAAAACTAACACATAGCTCATCTAACTGTATTTAATGTACCATTGCTATAACCTGTACTACAACGTCTGTGTCTACTGCATATAGCATAAGTTTAATGGAGTATTGTTTGGCATATGAAACAAACGCATTGCAACATACGCATTGTATCGTACCGTCTTAGTGAAATGTTCGAGATCAATCTCAGATTCTCGTTATCTGACACAAGGCACATCTTCATCTCTGTTTTATTGAACGTGTTTTTAGTTTCTCTTCTATCGCAACCGATTGCTATGCCAGTTAACCAGAGCTCTGATTTTGTTTTGCATGATGGCCGTCACCTACTAAAAATAGTATAAAAGTCGAACAGGAAATACAGCTTTCACAGAACACAGTTAACCCAAAACCACGCAAAAGGACAAACATGAATGGCAATGTTAACATAGAATAAAGGCATATGACGTCACAAACACAAAAAAGGGTTGACAATAGGGCTGCCGCCTTGGAACTGTCAGTGGCAAAAAAGGCCGCTAGGGGTTTAAACCAGGTTCTAGGGTGCCCCACACTTACCCTACTGTCATCCCAATAAAACGGTACAGTGTAAATAAACCATAAACTATTCTCTAACCAACAAGGCAGCATTAATAGGCAATATAAGTAAAACACAAAGCTGCTTGTGTATATATAAATACAAAACAACAACAACAATAGCATATAAAGCCACAAAGAAGGTACTCAATAACTTGGCAGAAGCCAGAGCAATAAGAGAATAAACCATTGAAGGCACGACAAGACACGATTGCAGACCTTCTGGAAGTGACATTCAACAATGTGTACAATAACTTGCTTATCATACTTATTAATGTTTTGCAAGCATTAAAAGGCATTTTAAGGCAGCTCGTTTAGTCTGATTAAAATCCAAAAATGTTTTCCAAAGTTAGAAAAGACTGGTGAGAAACCCTAATCCGCCATTAATCGGAATCTTATATGATACACATACTCGTATATGCGAGAAGAGAAAGCAAGTTATAAAATCTGTTGTAAGTTGGTGACATCTGAGGAAAGAAAACATGTTCTGGTTGATCTGTTTAAAGACAGACAATGACTATCACAACCTGACTTCTATGGTGATGTGATTTATAAACTTTGTAAGATTCTTTGTCATGATCACTTTCATACTATCTTTGTTAAACTTGTTAAAAAGATTATCAAAAGAGGTTATGACCCTATCATCTTGCAACGTACTGCAGGCTTGGTGGTGGACCCTTTTACAGTTCGCCACTATGCTTTCCTCTTTAATTGTAAACTTTGAAGATGATTCTAGGTAAGATGTCGAGTATAATGTTCAATATTTTTAAGTAAGAATGAAGATTAATGCATGCAGAACAAACTTCAAAAACAATGATTTGTGTCTGGTAAGTGATTTAGGAGTAATTGAAGGGAATTGAAGGGGACCCCCTGTAATCTGAAATCGAAATGGACTGATTGTGGGAACTGGCTCGTCAATACCCCCGTTCGCTCTCTCCACAGCCCTGATTCTCCTAGTCATGGAGTTCATGAGTGAGTTTATCCTCCTCATTGGGATGTTGGCCCACTCTTCCAAGAGGGCTGCTATCAGTTGGGCCAGAGTAGCAGGGGAAGGCTGGCGTCGTCGAACCCGGCTATCCAGTTGGTCCCACAAATGCTCAATAGGGGATAGGTCGGGGCTGTATGGCGGCCAATCCAGTGGGTGGATTTTGTTGTTAGCGAGAAAGTCGCGACAGATCCTCGCTACATGAGGCCGTGCATTATCCTGCTGTAATGTGAGGTTGTTTTGCTGCAATAAGGGGACAACATGGGGTCGGAGGATCTCATCCCTATACCTAGCGGCATTTAGCTGCGTTTCTTTATCCCTTCAGTATATTATATTTACACGAGCATATGTGTGTTTTACTTATATTGCCTATTGATGCTGCCTTGTTGGTTAGAGATTAGATCATGGCGGGGATTTCTTTATTTACACTGTCCTGTTTTATTGGAATGACAGTAGGGTAAGTGTGAGGTTTTGTGCACCCTAGAACCGGTTTAAACCCCCCAGTGGCCTACTTTGTCACTGACCGTTCCAAGGCGGTAGCCCTATTGTCAACCCTTTTGTGTTTGTGATGTAGTTTGCATTTATTATTATTTTTGCCTTCTTGTTTGTCTGTCTGCGTGTTTGTTTCTGTGTTTTGTGGTTAACTGTCCTCCTTGAATGCTACTTTCCCTGTCCGATCTTTTAATATTTCTTGCTTATGTCATCTATAAGCTCTGTTACAAACGTGTCATGCTTTGCATGACATAATTTACCTATTTGTTGAGCAATTTCTGTCACACGAGAATCGTTTATGTAACGTAAGTCAAGTACCAGTAAATCCTCAATATTTTCCTTGAATATGTTTTCTAATCACTATCCTGACATCCTGTATAGTGTTGAATGCTGTATTATTGCTGACCCATGCAAATATTCCATGTTATGGACACATTTAGACATATTTGTAGAACTGAATTATTGTGTATTTGTTAAAGTTATTTTACTTATATGTATTATAAATGTGATTTTGATGTGTCAGGACCGCATTGGATCTTTACAAAATATTTCAGATAAATGTCTTTTCATAGGTTGATGGTAATCCTGGCGAGCAGTGATTGGTTGAATATCCTGTCGTCAGGATCAACCACTATACATACTGAGCTGACAAGGTGAATGTCAGCAGTTGCACTTGCAGCAAAATTCAAAAATCGTAACTTCTGTCAAATTGACCAAAACTGTCAAAAAGCCTTAAAGGTATTACAGATTTAGATTTTTAGAACTTTTATTAAACAGACAGCTTATTAGCTTTTCAAATTATAAGTAATAAACAGATTAAGAAGCTTATAAGATACTTAATTACAATACAAGTGCAACTGTCTCATTGCCTGCCAATGTCATCCTGACAGGTAGAATTTAAAGAATAAAACTTGGTTGTTAAAATTGAATAGGAAAAGCTTAGTAGTTGAATAAATCAAGACGGAGCCAATAAATCAATATATAGAAGACCAAGTTGTTGTTCCTATTTAAAAGTTCCAATAAATCGTTATGATTCAAACTTAACTCAGTGAGCCACAGGGCTTACATCACCTACTGCGCCTTCATCTTCTTGCACAATCTTATAGCTAGTTCATTGAGTATTGATGAGACAACACTAATGAAGTTTATCTCACACACAGAGATGACTAATTTTAAGATGTAACTGAACAGTACTGCAACTGCGAACTTTTGGTTTCTCTTTATGATAGTCATGTGCAATACTCAATGGTCTAAGGCTTACCTTGCTCACACTTCAAAGGTTTACCATAAGTACTCGTATTGTAATCACGTGATGAGCATTCTCTGATGCATGTGTTTATTTCAGAAAGGAATCTTCAGTGTCATAATTGCCACAAGGGCACTGGTCCATCTATTGTCTTCAAAGAAGTCTCAGTTTGTTGTAAGTGCCTACCTTTTAAATACGAAGGTTTCAACGCAAAATTCCATTATGATCTTCACATTGGGCGTTAGGCCAATTTCATTGTTTCTGCTCGGCAACTATAAAGTTTAGACGTAGTTAAGTGTCTTCGCGTTTAGGGTCACTGGGGTCAAGGTCAATGCCACTGTTAATAAAAATAGAAAAAAATGGTTTCCGCTCAATACATTTAGTTAGGAGTGACGTATTGGCTGAAACTTGGTGTGAAACAATTACTAAAAATAAAAAAATAGTTTCTTTTCTTATATGAAAAGCATGCTTGGGACTGCGTTTGGAGCCACTGGGTCAAGGTCAAGGTCACTGTTACTAAAAATAGAAAAAGGGTTTCTGCTCAATAACCTTAGTTAGGAATGAGATATTGGGATGAAACTTTATGGGTAGATAGCTTATATGAAAAGGGAACTTGAGATTGTATCTAAGGTCAGTGGATTCAAGGTGAAGGTCACTGTTACTAAAAATAGAAAAATAGTTTTTGCTCAATAACATTAGTTAGGACTGAGATACTGGCCTGAAACTTGATATGTAGGTAGCTTATATGAAATGCAAGTTTGGGATTTCATTTGAGGCCACAGGGTTCAAGGTCAATTTTACGAAAAATAGAAAAAACAGTTTCCCCTCATTAACTTTAGTTATGAACGAGGTATTGGAATTAAAATTTATAGGTAGGTAGCTTATAAAAAAGGAGTCTTGGGATTGTATTTTGGGTCACTTGGGTCAAGGTGAAGCTCACTGTTACTAAAAATAGAACAATGATTTCCACTCAATATTTATTTAAACATGAGATATTGGCCTGAAACTTGGTGCGTAGGTGGCTTATATGAAAAGCCAGTTTGGGATTGCATTTATGGTCAAAATCAAGGTCACTGTTACTGAAAAAATACCCGATAGGGGACGTTTATTGCTCTGCAATACTTGAGCATCTTGATAATTTAGTATTGTGACTGTTACCTGTGATACGCAAGCTTCATAACCTCTGCTCCCAACTAAATGCCATTCTGTTTATATCGGCCATTGTTTTCTCGTTTACGAAAAAGCATTTTGGAGGAAACTGGGTCTATATGCCGCTGGCCTTGGAATGGTATGAAAATACCACACTGAAAGTTCCATGTTCACCGTCATATGCATACCATCTTCTGAATTGCTCAAATTGTCGTACTATTGACATTTTAAATATTGAGTTCTGCTCAACCAGGGGCTAGAGGGTGTGAACGGTAGCAAGCATTTTTCAATGCCGATCATGAACAGTCTCAATGAAACCGTGACTTCAATATCGTGTTCGGCGATTTCCCAATTTCCTCCTTTCATACTATTTTTATATATCACAGTACCGGTGCATGTGCAGTGTGGCGGCGGTAAAACGTCTCCCCGTGCTTGTAATCAGAACTGTTATTCATTCCAATCTTTGCAGATCGCCGAGCCCGATATTTATATACATATATCAGTGCTACATTCTCAAATTATTCTGTTTACTTACTTTTAAGTTCGAATAGGTGGTTTCACTTCGCAAGCCTTTACATATTCTGGGTATTGTTTACTCACCCTTAGGATATGTTGTCTGCTTTTTAATTTAGTCTTGTGAATGTTACTTGTGATACACAGGCATCATAACCTCTGATCCCAACTAAATTCCATTTTGTTTATTTCGCCCATTGTTTTCTCGTTTAGGGCAAAGCATTTTGGTAGAACTGGGACCATACGCTGCTAGCCATGGAATGGTATGAAAATACCACATTGAAGGTTCAATGTTCACCGTCATATGAATACCATTTTCGGGATGGCTAATATTTTCGTACTATTTATATTTTAAATATTGGTTTCTGCTAGAGGGCGTGAGCGGTAGCAAGTATTTTTCACTACCGTTCAACAATTTCAATCAACCCGAGACTGCAATATACGTCTGGTATTTATCGTGTTCGTCGATTTCCAAATTTCTCCTTCCATACTCTTTCTGCATCTGGCCAGTAGAACTTACGAGAATATGTCATCGGGTAAACAGTGTAGGCAAATAAAACAATAAAGTCGTAATAAGCATACAGGTATATCTTTTAATAAGGCAAATATTGTGCTGTAGAGTTAAAAGTATGAAAAGCAATACAATGCATAAACGTTAACCATTCATAAACGCTATTCAAGTCGACGGCTTTATGAGTTTAATTGGTATTATGGTAAACGGCTATGCTTTTTATGTTAAGAATAACATATGTTATATAATGATTAAATCATTAAAATGCAATTGTAATTGTACATTGAATAGCATGTTCTCGCCTTTTATTAGCGGCATGTGTCATGGAATAGTGTTGCTTTTTAGAACTATCAAAACTATTGGAGAACAAAACTAATGGAGAACACATTTCTGAACTATTGCAGCTTGTCACCTTAATATTAAAAGCTCAATTTAATTTAACATGTGTTTTAACATAAAATGTTTACCTAAATGCGAATTTCTCAAAAAAACCGTCATAACATATTCAAGCACTGTTATTATGCATGTACTTTAAATTTATAGATTATTCAATGCTCCTCGCAGTGCTATGGCATATACACACCA
The DNA here is from genome assembly GCA_037043455.1 of Cyrtodaria siliqua. Taxonomy (NCBI): domain Eukaryota; kingdom Metazoa; phylum Mollusca; class Bivalvia; order Adapedonta; family Hiatellidae; genus Cyrtodaria; species Cyrtodaria siliqua. The sequence goes on from JAWPHD010002178.1 coordinate 62,176, forward strand.
TAGTATAAGCAACTCTCACATTCTACAAACAAAGCTAAACTGTCACATCTTAAACAAGAGGCTCAAAAGGGCCTGTATCGCTCTACTTGCTGTATGCAGTCTGTGGTTGGGGATTAGTTGTTGTAGCACTTACGACAAAACCCTTTGTCTTGCATTGAGCAAAATGACAGTCGAACATATAAACTAGCTACTGCAAGTTACCTAAGTTGTACTCATTAAGAAAAGTTATGCTGTCGTTGAGGAATGGCAGCCATTACAGACATACGGACTGATGGACTGCATAAATTAAATATAACATATCGTTTTAAAACTTTGTCCGAGCTGTCATTGTCATATCAACAATCTGGCAAATTTAGTAAAGATCAGTGGTAAAATGAAGGTCTTAACGAGGCAAAATATAGAACTTTTAACTAAATCAAAGGGAATAACCCCAGTGGTACTGATCTGATTTGGCTGGTGTTTAATCTTCATTAATATTAACAATTTGGGTAAAGTTTGGTACAGATCGGGCTGGATTTCGGTGGCATCACGGAGTTTGTATATTGAAGCAGCGTAGATCAGCCTATGTCAGAGTATTAGAGATCGCGTCAGAGGGAGCTAGGACGAAAGCCGGAGTGAGCATTTAAAGCCATGTTGTAAAATGTTAAGATCGGAGAATCCTTAATCTTAATTAATTTACACAGCTCGATATTAACTAGTGATCGACTACTCCACACAGTTAAATTTTCCCTATTTTGACCTAATCAAGGGAAATAAATTCTAACGCTAGCGTCAGTTTAAAATATAAGGTAAAAAATGGAAACCATTTAATCAAGGTATACATTTACAGAACACGGACGGATGACGGATGGACGACGAATAACTTGCCATGACATAAGCTTCATTGGCCTCCCAATGGCCTTTGGCAGTAGAGCTAAAATACAAATTTCGCATAAAAATGCCATTGGAACTACGATTAAGCTAAACATTTAGGAACTAAATTATATACCGAGACCAAGCAAAGACTCGATTATAACATTGATTCTAAGCTAGACGAATTAAAAAAATGATATAAATCTAGTAACATAGAAAACTAAGTTAGTTAGGAAAACAATCAGTCACACAATCGTTTGCACTCCAAATATTACTGCATTCCATAACCATATTGCCATTTCTCACAAATGCAAAATAAAAACAAATAAATAATCCCATGTTTGACTCAAAGCCGGATAAAATCCACGAATGAATAAATGTATTGTTTTACAACCCCATTAACAGCTTTGCTTTATCGGGTTTGAATGGGCAAATGGTGATGAACAAAGAATGACAATAATGGAATGAAGATGATCACTGGAAATAACACAAACAGGTTATATGGCGCCAACAGAAATGAACATTCGTGTCCCACTCTCCAGTTACATCTAGATAAAAATATGCACGAGATAAAAAATGAAAATACACGTGGGACTCGCTTAAATAAGAACTGATACTGAAAAGGTAAATTAAAATGTAAACTTTAAAAACAGAAGAGTGACTTAGGACAAATAAGCACCAAATAAAGTAATCATCATACGAACACATTATATTAAACGTTTTTCAGGAAACATGTTGCCATATAAAAACGGTAATGAGTTCATTTAGGTATATTTTATTTATGCAGGCAATCATATGAACACATGATATAAAACGATTTTCAGGAAATATGTAGCCATACAAAAACGGGTACGAGTTGGTTCAGGTATACGGTCTTTATGCAGACAAAACCAGCATATAGTTAGTAATTTCAGCATTAAGGCTGACTAAGTAAAAAGCTACAATACCAGTATATAGGCAGTAACTTTAGCATTAAGGTACACTATGCAATAAAACAATCGTTCTATTATTAGACGGATGAATATTATGTCTCTTAGCTACAATACCATAACATAGGCAGTAATTTTAGCATTAAGGTACACTATGCAAAACAACAATCGTTCTAATATTAGACGGATGAATATTATGTCTCTTAGCTACTATAACAGTACATAGGCAGTAATTAGCATTAAGGTACACTATGCAATAAAACAATCGTTGATGAGTAGTATGATTCTCAGTTTGCTTGTCTATGAACACATTAGTATCAATGATAGCTATTTGTGTAAAATGGCGCAATTAAATGCCTAAACATGTTACCAAATATTGCTTTGTTTTTAAATTAGGAACTCATTAACTAAAGGTACAGTTTTTTAAGCATCCATTACATATACAAGCACAACACATACATCTTATTTTACATATTGATAACAGTTACATACAGCCTTCAAACAAAGTGTTGTCAAATTCATTAATCAGCTCATGCAGGCACATATATGTATAAGAAAAATGTATATAAGTCTGAACATAACATGGATTTCCTTGGTAATACATATATCATACTCTGCACTAGTAAAGAGTAAACAAGATAATACCTTGTGTATTGGACATTTTATGGAATCAGAAAACTTGTATCAATTTTAAAATATTATTTTATCGAGGTGAACAAAACATCACTTCTTAATGTACGCATAACTTTACTACAAATAGTTTTCGATGAAATGTATATACTGAAATACGTTTATACAGAGAACATAATGGCGTTCTGAAAGAAGGCATTTTGGACTCAGTTGATTGGCAGAAGGAGATGAAAACAGTACGAGTACAGATTCCCGAACTTTACACGAAATAATCAAAATGAAAAATTGTAAATCGGAGTGACAAAGGAAAACTGGAGGATCGAACAGTCGCCCAACTTCAAATATAAACTATTATGTTGGGATGGAAACGGTACTGCTACCTCTACACCTCCCTCACTTTTTCTGCTGTCCCCCTCATCTTCTCGAATAACTTTCCGATAATCGTCTGTGTAATTTGTTCTTGATAAATCACTGAATACAATGGAATTCATCGAGCTGTGATGGTTAAAACTGTTATTTCGGGAAGCAATTGGTAATATTCGAATGTGCCGAAAGATAATGAGTGAACTTTTTCTGAAGCGCGTTTAAATGCATTCCAAATGATAAAGGTATACATACTGTATTCCATATGATAAAGGTGTAAATGCATCCCATATGATACACGTTTAAATGCATCTTATATAACAAAATTGTAAATGCGTCCCATATGATATAGGTGTAAATCGACCAAAGTGCCTAGATAAATACGTTTCCTTGTCATAAATTTGATGTAAATACATACTTTTGATTTTTGGATTTCATTTTTTCACTTGAATTTATCTAAATGCTGTATTGGAAACTTTTGTTATGAAAGTGGAAGTAGAAATGGGGTGTTTCAGTCCACAGAGTATCTCTTTCCCCTCTGAGGTTACTGTCCCAATATAACCTAATACAGTGTGTTAACGGGAGGTAAGTCTCTATTTGATTTCATACATCGAGGTAAGTATGGTACAAAGTGTTGTGGAAAAGCATTAACCGTCTAGGAGCTGACCGCGACATTAGTGATGTACTGACTTAGGTACAGACGGGCGTACGATGTGCGGACGAGCATTTGTAACATTATAATTATGCAGGTCCAACACTATTTGCCACCTTACCCATTTTAATGATGAAAGTAAGTTCATTTATTTTTCCATGAAATTAATATTACAAGAGATCGTATGCAATGTTACTAGGTGTCATGAAGTGTGTTTCATGACCTGCTGATTCTATATCTGAAATCGTCTTGAACGACTCCTGCTCTGTTTCAGCTTGACTCTGAAAAAAAAAAGAAGTTATGTGAACTGAACGAAAAAAACTTCTCATATCAGAAGTTGAATGCAAAATGCTTAACCACGCACCTGAATAATACAAACATGTCTAACATATATATACACTATGCATACATACTATTATATGCGTGGTGAAGAACTAGTTCATATATTAAACCCTACGAGTGTCCGTCTGTCCCTACGTCCTTCTGTCAGTCACACATTGGTAACAATGATTTATAATGTTTTAAAGAATGAAGGTCAAATTGTCAAGTAACTCAAATACGAGTGGCAGTCAGAAATAGATTACCTTCATAAACACAATAGTTGACCTCATAGCGATCCGGTATCACGGAGCACTTTGGAAATTGTAAAACGTTGCGTATGTTTCACTGTCAATAGTTTTTTGCACGTTACACGTTGCATACGTGACAATCATTTAAACGATAGGGAAAAACTGATAACATGTATGTGTGGCTGCTAACCTTTAAATCTGTTGTTCCTAATATTCAATGTCTCTAGATGTAAACCCCTTTGTTGTGGAAAAGACCGTCGGCCATTTTATTGTATATATAAACAAACACACTGGATGATTGGAAATTGTTGGCATAACGTATATATGTATTTCACATACATGTACTTTATTCTTATTATTTATTAAAGCATATTTACAACATCTATTGCAGAGTGTCGAATCGTCATTAAATATATCCTGACGAGAACCCACAAGTAAATATAAAGGTTGGGAAGCCCGAATAAGTAAAGAGCGGCGACACATATGTACTTCGAAGAGACTGTTGACATTTTGACAATCGTTTTGGAATGAAGCACTACTTATTATCAGATTGTAAGATTTAGCCTCAGAAACACTCAGCCCTATCCAAACAGCTCTAATTCATTGACATGCAATCATTTGTATCACATGAAAATTTAATAAAACTTGCATTGTAGAACCGAAATAACACGACCCTATTTTTAAGCGCACTTACCTCGCCATCATTGGAAGGTAAATGTCTTCTGCATTCTTCATTGTCCTTCAAAAGAGATAAACATATTTGTTAAAATTTAAACTAATAATTTAAACAGTTATCATGTATATAGATATCTGTTATAAAACGTAAGTGAGAGAGTATTGCGGTAGGTATAGGACACATGTGGATGTATGCGCTGGCCTAAACGGTATATAAAGCTAAAGCATCACGTCTTGATGGAGACAGAGAGCATTTGTAGTATTATGTTATAAAGGTAGATAAATTGCGAGGATTTATGACACTCAGTTTCATACTCATTCTTGACCCTCTTAAGGAGTGCTTAGGGATCACATGTGCGTTAGGGTTAAATGCGTCCATGCGTTTGTGCGTCTGTCCGCGCGTTTGGACTACGTCCAAGTTAAAGGTACAAGTTCTTGACTTCTAAGATAGGGATTTGCCCAAACCGCATCAGTATGGTCCTGTCTTTGAAGAATAAGTCACGACCGGTTAGGGGAAAAGTTATGAATTTTAGTTAATCATTTAAGTTAAACACTTTTTTGTATGAAATTTTACGGGATTTCAGATAGTCTTTAAAAAGAGTTTGAAAATACGTATAAAGCCATGATACAGACTTCCTATCGAGTTTTGCGTTAAGTCATCCTATGTCACCTTCTGGTAAAAGAGTATGCGACGTTTTAGCTATTGTTGACATTTGGCTGTTATGTACAAAATACATGCACCGTAAACAAACCGTTTGACCCTGCAAGCTACCCGTTGTCTGCATAAGCGCAGTGTTTATGCATCACATCGTTATAATACTTGGCTCAGATGAGTTCACGCTATAAGTATATTCATCTTCAGCTGTTTCTTTCTTAGTTAAAGTAGGCATAACCTGCCGTTAATGATTTAACGTTTGTTTGAGAAATTTGATAATAAACCAAGTGATGCTAACCATTACATCTCGGCTCCATCTCAGCCTTAGATTCCTTAAATACGCAATTGCATTTATATGAGTATTTAATATTACACTAGAAAACGAATAGTTACCTTATCGTCTGGTTGCGGGACATCTTGAAGCCGATTTCGGTACACAACTGCAATACATATGGAAACAGGAGTTGTATCCATTGATATAGCTTTTTAGAAATAAGAAATTCAAGAAAATGCTATAGTAATAACGTATATTTGTGTATATTGTGAATTCAGTTGGAAAACCTAGTCTGTAAAATTACAGAAACATATCTTACAATGGTGTTTCGATTTCTTGTGACACAAGTATACTATTTTGCCAAATTTTGTTCTCTGACTATATTAATTACATTTAAATTGATCCTTAAGTATTTGCATTTGGTCTTGATGTTGTATGTAAAATTAGAAACGTAACATAAAAACCAGAGGCCTGAAAGGTCTTGGTGTCTATCATTTCTTTAAAAACGTAGTATACTTGTTCTCAAGTTGTAGTTTATCTTAATAATGTTGCTGACTTCAAACAGAGAATAGTTCTATGGTTAGACAATGGTTTGTAATTGTATACTATTAAACTGTTTATGGTATCCAATGACTTCTGTTTTGACATGTTAACCATATTAAAATTCGGATGACCTCCAACAGCACAATTTGGATAAAGTTTTATTCAAGAAACTGCCAGGTACATTTTAATTTTACAGATAACTTCTCACTTAACAGTTTAAGATTTTATACATTTTAAAAACGGCAGCCTTATTTGACGAAGATAGCCAAGAAAAAACACAAACATCCAAGGAAATTGCATGTGGTATTTAATTTTAATTAAACAGTGTTTTTCAATGAGATGTCACTTGAAATTTTCTTATTTGTAGATATTTTAGTAAAAGCAAAATGTCAAGAGAAAGGTATGTTTATATATAACTCTATGTTTCAGGTGTCGTGAAGTCCATGTTAAAAGTCGGATAACATTCAGGTTCAACAAAGTATCATTCAGGTCAAATTTAATTAACATTTGGAGATGATTTTCCGTTTTTAAATTCCACAATGTTCGTCAGTTTGAAGTTAAGGCAGCGGTATTTTATTATACGCCGCAATGCCAAATAAATATAGTATAGGCACAACTAACAGTGTCAAAGGAGGTCTTAATCTGTTAATTCTTACAGACGGCGGATGAAAAAATACTGACGAAGACAAACGAAGTACCATCTAACGTTTGGCGAGTAACGATACATTATTTTAACTCAAAACTCCAGCATTTCGGTGCAAATACAACACAAGTTAGATGTGCAACAAAACAGTGCAATAACCATCTTTGTTCTATCTCAGTTATCTTAGGCGATACCACTTACCAAAGACTACAGTTCCGAAAAGCACACCAACAAGAATACCAGCAACAGTACCAACTGCAGCATGTACTACGTTTAATCCATACGCATCTGAAATGCAATAAAATCAAAATCAACTTGAACAAAAAGCAAATACTATATCATGCTTTTAAAAGACTGATGCAATTCAGCTCGTTTGGCATTCGGATGAAGTCAGTTTTGTAAATGAGTTATTTTCTTCAGTCGATGGATAGCGAAATATTACAGCACAAGTCAGATGTACAACAAAACAGTACATTGACCATTATTCAATCTCAGTTACCTTCGGTGATTACCCAAAACATTAATATGTAGAATATATACTGAAAGAAAAAGAAACGCGACACGGGAATGTCCGCTATATATTGTATGTCCAATATGATGATGTTAATCGAATGGTACATGGCTGCGTAAGAGTAAAACAACACGTAACCCAGCAAACAGTAGTCCTGCAAAGTTTCATTATTGACAGCGTACGCGTTTGGCTCAAGCATGTGAGCAAACTTGGGATGCAACATTTTGCCTGGAAATGTGCCGTAGTTCTTCTCCTTTTAAAACATTGCCATATTACGATAATACTTAGACAACTCATCCGCGTAAGAGGGAAATAATTACCAGGATTATTCCTCTTAAAATGTGAGTACACTTGTGCAAATATTTCAGAATCACTAACAGTTTTTACATTAAGTTTACTATTGCATGATTTAGCAACGTCTGCACACGCATGAACTAATTTTATCCTTAAAACAAAATGATCAAACTTGCCGTCTGTTCATGCCCAAATAGTGTATATATTGGTACGGTTATGGGATGAGAATCTTAACAGTTTCCAGGGTATGACCCAGGGGTTATGTCCCTAGAGGTGGGGATAAACCCCAGTGCCGATGCTGTTTGGCTGTTTGTATATATGGTTATGGGCGCGTTTTTATTTTTGAATTTATCAACTCGAAATTTCGACTTACTTACTCAACATTTCGACTTAATGACTCGAATTTCAACTAAATAACTCGAAATTTCGACTTATAACTTGCAATTTTGCCTAAGTAACCCGACGTAACTCATATTATGACATATTAACTTGAAATATCAATATAACTAAGTCAACATTCGAATTAGTACATCAAAATTTCGAGTTATTAAGTTGAATTTTCGAGTTACTAAGTCGAAACCTCGAGTTACTAAGTCGAAATTGAGTTATTAAGTCAAAATGTCAAGATATCTAAGTCTTAGCATATTTTTCTCTTAGTGCCTTGTTTCCAGATTTAGTGGTAATATTACTACTGATAGTGTTGATAGATAAATACCACCACCACCACTATTTAACAATGATTATAGTTGATGTATAGGTGTGTGGATTTACAAACTTATTTCTGTGTAATAATTTGTCGTTTTGTAAAAAGTTTTTTAATTTTCTTTTGTATGTTTTGGTTTTTATCAGAACGGATGGTTGTTGATATTAGACACTCTCTTTAAATAAAGGCTATACTTACTTTAAAACAATCTCCCTCATTTACTAGTATTTACGTACCTTCTACGGATGCTGGGTCGTCGGGTTTGGGGGGATCTTGTAGCCCTGTTGTTGTACTAAAAATAAACATTTAAATTTAAGAAAGAGTACTCAAGTACACCAGTATATTTCGCTATATGTCATACTCTGATGTCCTGAGTTTGGGGGGATCTTATAGCCCTGTTGTTGTACTATTTAAGAAAGAGTACACAAGTACACCAGTATATTTCGCCAATGTCGTACTCTGATGTCCGGAAATTTACCATAATACATGTTTCTAATTTCACAAACATCCCATTCTCTAAGTTAATACAGGTATAATAATTGTATCTCAATTGATAAATAATGCATACATATTCACAGACAGGGGTTATATTGGTTAAACCGAACAGTATTGTTACACCAAGGGCAGAAGTTGAAGGCAAACTTGAGAAAAGATCAATGCTTTATAAAAATGTAAGTCAACGTACTTCCTTGTATGCAATTAGAACACGAGATTGATTGATCCGGTCAATCAACGTATTATTCACCAAGTTAATGACACTCAACCTGTGGTTAATGACCCTCAACCTGTGTGTCAATATTAATTATTGGGGTTGTTACTGACCCCTTACAGAAATATGTTGGGTCAGTCAGATATATAGGGGGCGAGGCGATAGCCGAGTCCCCCTATACATCTGACTGACCCCACATATTTCTGTAGGGGGTCAGTAACAAACCCAATAACTGATTTATTGCATTGAGCACATTATTTAAGGTAATCGCCGATATTTAACCCATTTTTAATGGAGCGTCGTCATTGAGACATTCGCGCACTTTGACGTCATGACGTTGACGTCACGACCGGTACAGTTTAAAGACATTATTAAAGTTACTTATTATGTGTGTTACTAACGCCTTAAAGAACTGTTTGCAAATGATTTATTTAAACTTTGAATCTGAATTGAAGTCCATATTGTTTTAGTGACCCTCTATGAAATCTACCAACTATAGAATAATAGAGGGTCACCATGTGACCGCTCTAATCCAATGAAATTTCTAGGATTTTATGCGAGGTGCAATAAATAAATATTTGGGATCAGTAAGTTTTAAAGAGGACGAGGCAATAGCCGAGTCCCCCTATATATCTGACTGACCCCACAAATTTCTGTAGGGGGTCAGTAACAAACCCAATAACTTATTTATTGCATCGAGCACCTTTTTTAAGGCAAACACCAAAATTTAACCCATTTTAATGGAACGTCAACGTCATTGAGACGTTCTCACAATTTGACGTCATGACGTTGAAAAACATTTTAATTGATTTATTATGTTTGTTACTAACGCCTTAAATAACTATTTGCAAATGAATTAAACTTTAAATGATTTAAACTTTGAATCGGAATTGTAGTCCATATTGTTTTAGTGACCCTCTATGAAATCTACTGACCCACTATAGAATAATACAGGGTCACCATGTGACCGCTCTAATCCAATGAAATTCCTGGGATTTTGTGCGAGGTGCAATACTATCATATATGGCACCAGTATGTGCTACACTATTTGCATTTCTGATCAACGTTTGGTTGATAAGGTCCTTATGGTTTGTGAGAAACTGAACTATTTTGAATTTGAATTGGGGTTTTACGTCGCACCAACACAAGAAAGGTTATATGGCGCCAAACAGGGATGAACATGCCAGGCTCATCCTCCATTTACATCTAGATAAAATATGGAGAATGGGCCTCGAACCGTCTAACCTGCAGAACTGCAGAGTTGCTGCACATTTTATTGTAGACACTCCATTTACGATGGAGCCACGTTTCCACATTTGCATATGCGGTGTCATGAAGAAGACCTTGAGTGAGCATGCGTGAGGGGGTGGGGTGGGGTGGGGGGGGGGGGGGTTCTATCCCTCTGCCTCTAGCGGGATTTTCTACCCCTGCAACCAAACGGGGAAGAAACTAAACTAAATGCCATAACTAAATGTAAGATTGGTTTAAAAATATTTCCAACATTTTTACAACATATATATATTGGTACAGTACATAGTTAATAGGATTGGAACGGAAGTAAAATCATATAGAGTTACTCTCCTTAAATTAAGATTAACATAGTGAATTCAAATGTAAGTCAAGGTCATATATTGCACCAGTATGCGGCAATACGATACAGTCAATTGTAGCATGGTCGGTGACATTTCCTTTGATGAATGCATTAAATCGTTTAATTTAGGGTAACTAAAGGGGCGTGGCTATGCCGTGCTACAACTACCGGATATTGGAATTTAGAGTACGGTCACTATGACGTCACAGTGTTACTAAGTACACCATGCTACAAAAAAGATAGAGTCTGTCTCAGCTCGTTGGTTATTTAAACACCTCGATGGGCTACGCCCATCTCGGTGTTTAAATAAGCCAACTCGCTGAGACCAGACTCTATCTATTACATATGCACCTATGGTCCCAGTTTGATAGATATAGACCATACAGCTGGTGAGAACATGAGCTAAACGTAAAACGTTAATGCAAACGTTCATCGTCCCGTGAAAATGTAGATAATATCATATATTGCAGTAGTATGCGGCTATGAGATATACCACAACATTGCATACATGGTTACGGTCCAAGTTTGGTTGATCTAGTCCACACATTTTGTGAGAAAATAAGTTAAACACAAAACGCTTTAATGTCGATAGGCAACACAGATGGCTCGTTTGAATAACGTGAGAAATGTCAACTCTAAATAATCGCCATGCTAGCGCAGGAAATCCACAAAGAGTGCAAGTAAGTGTTTTAAATGGGTGCAATTATAAAAATATTAGAAAGATATATGGGTTTCTAGCTTCATAATGTCATAATGTCATAATGTATTACGTGAAGTCATTATGTAACCATGAACGCATGTCCTTGACCTGCAATGTTGGCACATTAAATTGGCAGTCGTTATATGGGTTCCATCGGATAAAACTCCTTAGTAGTTAACCTTTAGATGATATTAAATGTGATTTAAAAACAATCAAAATCTGTTTACAGATGTACTGATGAAGTTTCCGCTATACGCCTTCCCAAACTGAATGTATAGAGCACATAACGTGTTTATACAGTAACAATGACCCTGACCTTGGGCCATGCTACCTAATTTACCAACCTAGCTACACCGAGGGAAATACTCTGTTGAAGTTTCAACTAAATACTTATAAGCAGACTGAATTTATTTAGCGGAGAATGTCTTTTATTTATAGTAACAGTGAACTTGACCTTTGACATGTAACCTGAAAAAGTATACTTCCGAAAATGAATGTTATGATGCAGTTTTAACCAAATACTCCTTTCAAACAAAACGTAAATGGGTGAAAATTTGTTTTGCTATTATAATAACAGTGACTTTAACATGTGTGTTAAGGACAAGCATGTTTTGGAGGAGGGAGTCAATGATTGGCATGCTCTGTACCCTAAGTTAGTAAATACTTTATTTATTTATAGAGGATCACTCAATTTGCATAGCCAATCTTTACTGGGCCCTCTTAAAACAGAAACAAGTAAACGTATGTTATCAAATAGGGGCGTAATTATGAACACATATCAACGCATATTACATTGTGATATTTTAAAATGAAACGAAGTCAAAAATCAAGTGACATATAACCTTTATATTTATAGACTGTGTATACATTGCAATAGATACACTTGTACTGTGTATACGTTTTCATCCCCTGAATTAACAATATGCAGAAAGAAACTAAATCTTGCATTTAGAATCGACTGTCGCGTTTTAGCCATTTCAAGCATCTGTTGGAAATATATTCAACGATGAAGAGTTTTCAGTTTCGAGTGGAATACTATTTCGTACCAAAGTTCCAGAATAGGATAACCTCCCTTTGAATAGTTTGTTGTTTGGCTTAGGTATTATGCAATTTCTATTTGTAAATGATCTCAGAGAAATATTTTGCTCATTATTTACCCTCGTATTAAACAAGTCGCTTAGATATTGCGTGGACATTTTGTTTAGTATATGTATACATGCGTTTAGAGTTTTGAAGAAAAGCAAATTCATCAAATGATAACATATTTAGCAAAATACGCGCATTTCCAAGATTAATATATTTATCACCTTGTATAATGTTGCATGCTCTTCTTTGCAATTTAGTAATTATATATACATGGGTATTTGAGACTTTCCCAAAATAACACAGCAATAATTAAGATGAGGTTATGCATTATATGCTCCTGTGATACATACGAACGTATTCTGGATAAAATGATATATTTTCGAAATATACTGAAAATGGTTATTTCAGTGCAAATTTCCATCAATAATTATACCTAATATTTTGTCGCCTGTTGTCATTATTACCCTAACTATCGCTAACTCTAATATATTTTAAAGGGGTTGATGCACTATTTTCAAACAACATTTATTTCAAAGAGCTCCGAAAAACTTGAAAAAAGCTAAAAGAATTATCAATATACCATGAAAAATAAAGAAGATATAACCTATTGAAAATTTGCAAAGAAACATAAAGGAGGCAGCGATTTTGGAACGATGACGTCATCGCGCCTTTTCACCATATATGGCATATTGACAAAATATATTTTAAAGCATAGAAAATCACTGCAAATTGATTAAAAATAAATATACAAAAGTAAAATTGAAGACAAAAAATAGATACTACGGCTTTTAACGTTTACCTTTGTTCTGATGATTATATGGGAAACAAAGAAATGCTTTACCACTTACGGTCGTTGTGAAGTATATTTTCAAATTGTATTGAAAACGAATATTACATGTATGATGCATAGGCATAGAATGATTATATCGACCACCACCAATAGTCCAACCAAAATATTTTTTGGAAAAGTTAAGCACACATGGGAGTTATCCCCCTTTTCCTTAAACCATGCATTTTTTGTAAAAACACATACAATCTACAAACATTACGTTAATTTGTCCTAAACAATATTCTCTATAAGTCGCTTTCGAAAAAAACACACAGAAAAAACACTACACCGATTGTGAAGGCAGCAGCTTTTCATTGTCAAAACTCATCAAATTACCTCCCTTTAAGGTTTCCATATCATCCATAAAAGAGTATTGCTTGGCAAAATTTGAAACTGTTTAAAGGAATATTTAGTACTCAGTGAAGTGTGCTTAAAAACTTCAAACATTGTTTAAATAAAGCGATGTTCAAGCTCAAAAAACTGGCCTATGGGAATACCAGCTAAAAGGGGGGTACTTTTGTTTGTGAGTATATATGTATTTGTTTTCTGTGTTTTTAATTAAAGACCCAGCAGATGCACCCCACCTGCCCACCCCCTACCCACCACACCCCACTCCCCCGACCATTTACGCACACCGGATTTGTTGAACGACATATATATGTAACTTATGTAAATAAATACGGTACAATTCGCTCACATGGTTGGTTGTTCCTGTGTTGCTACACACGTATAATCTGAAAATATATATGCAATGTTGTAAATATACATCTAAATTTGCAGATAATCTAGTCGAAAAGTTGTAAAACCTGCTTAACTCATGCAAACTATGAAAACACTATACAAGCTAACATGTACAACGAGATAGTTTTGGCAAAAGGCAGCGTTATGGTGCTTGTAAAACAGATGATAAACATGCATATATTCAAAGTTTTCATAATGTGTGCCAAGTTTCACAGTTTTAAGACAATTGCTTTTTGAAATATGACTTTTCATCCAAATTTTAACAAAATATTTAAGTAGAAAATGGAGATATTTCCGGTAAAATACATAACAGAGGTATGGTGCTTGTTGTGTTATGATGATGAACATGTGTGTCAAGTTTCAAAGCTTTCTGACAATCAATCGTTTTTTGTAATATATCTGTACATTCAAAAATTTAACCAAAAATATTAGTAGAAAAGGGGGTTTAGAGTTGAAGTGCTTTACGCATAATTTTATGGTTGTGTAATGATGATGAATGAGTATGCCAAGTTTAATAGCTTTTGATCAAACGGTATTTGAAATATGACATTCAACTGACAAAAAATCGGGACATAATTCAGGTAAACTACACGACAGAGTTATGGCTCTTGTCATACAACATTGTGTAATGATAATGAACATATGTGCCAGGTTTCAATGCTTTCCGACAATTTACTTTTGAGAAATGAGGAAAAACAGAAACTTTAACCAAAACCTTTAACCAAAATTCAACATGATTCATATTTAAAATCTTTCATATAAAAGTCATAAATTGTTAGATTGTATAGACTCTGATCCTATGCGAGAAAGACACTACCAAGTAAATTGTATGAAAGAGTTATTTGATATGATTGATTTCAGTCTCGTTTTAAATCATATACATATCGTATTTTTTTTTCTCATATAAAAATTATATGAAACACCTCTTATATAAATATCATATGGTTTTAGATGAGAATCATATGTGACTCCTTTTATATAAGATTCATATACATCATATGATTCTTATATGATAATGTAATCATATGTTTAAATGTAATCATATGTGTATTACAAATGGCAAAATGTACTTTTATGTTCAGATTTTTTAACTAACAAAAACTGACTAAGTTAACGATAGTGATTAGATTCAGATACACACTAAACATGTACATGCACTTAGCAACTAAAGAGTATCCTTACTCTCTACTCGTTCCTCTCCGTTAGGGCAAGTCTCAACGTGTTTACAGTGCAGGTCCTTATCATTCGAACATCCTATGGAATCGTAGACCGTGTCGTTGGCTTCCGGAATATAGTTGTGTTCAGCATCACACCGGGCCCATTGTCTCTTAGATTTTAAATCAGACGTGCTTGTGTAGTTACAACTGATAAGATGAGTGCCATTTGTAAATTGTGGCTGTTCCTCGGGGCATCGCCAAAATGTTGCTGACGACTGACTTGGTATGTCTTTGTAGCGATTCCCAAAGCATAATTCACAGGTAACGGTCGATGTTGCACTAACATTGACATCTTGCCGTATCCGTGGTTCTTTACCTGAAAAGACACAAACATAACACCATAATCACAAAAAATGGAATGAGTTTAATTTAGGACGATATAATTTGATGCACAATTTACGAACAACTCATAATTAATTTTGAACCCAAAGAAACCAGTGTAAGAAGTTTGTGTTACAGACCATAAGAAAAAGCATAAGCAGTGTTGAATTCATGGACACATTTAGATAAATTAAACTATAACTGTGACTGTGGACATGAATGACCCCGTTGTAAGATATCAGCTAAAATAAGGCCATAACTCTTACTGAAAGTCAATGGAACGGAACAACTCGACGATTGTCAAAACTGGACTTCATACTGATACTTCATACTGATAATTCCTAAAATGGGTTGAGACGTTCAGAAGGAGTGTGACGTACGTACGAAAGTATAACAGCGTATACAGGATATACAAGGGCAACACTGCATCTACCTAGCTAGCTACAGCCACCCATCAATATATGACTTGGCATAAAAATGGGGGTGGGGGGTGGGTAATTTTAACTTAAATTTTATTATCTGATATCTTCTTCATGACAGTCTAAATGCCAGAACAGTTTTGTTCAAATATCTCATTCCTAATAAAGTTAGTAAATGAAAACCATTTTTTCCGTTTTCAGTAACAGTGACCTTCACCATGACCCCTGATATCCAAAAGTAATCCCTAGCGTCCTTTCCATATAAGCTACATACACAGCAAGTTTAATTGTTCCAATATCTCATTTCTAAGTAAAATTATTGAGCGGAAAGCAATTTTTCTATTTATAGTAACAGTGATCTGAAATGCAATCCAAATCTGCCTTTCCATATTACCTACCTTCAAAGCAAGTGTTGTTCCAATATCTCATTTCTAACTAAAGTTATTGAGCGGAAACCGTTTTTCTATTTTTAGTAACAGTGACCTAGACCTTGACCCCAGTGACCGAATATCAACTTCCAAGCTTCCTTTCCATATAAGCAACCTATATAGCAAGTTTCGTTCTAATATCTAATTCCTAACTAAAGTTATTGAGCGTAAACCGTTTTTCTATTGTTAGTAACAGTGACCTTGACCTTAACCCAAGGACTCCATAAGCAATCCTAAGCTGGCTAGCTTTCAAAATCGACCGCACTTTCATCGATATCAGTAATTTGGCAGTTTGGCAAAATGGAGGAGCAAGAGCGTTGACGAACAAAATAAAGCATTATTTTGTTAATTCAAGGGCAATAACTCCGACTGTTATTGCTGGTTTTCAAACTCTTCGATATTAACAATCTGGTAATGTTTGGTAAAGACTGAATAAAAAATGAAGTGCTATTACTGGTCCGATCTGCTTGACAGAGCTTTCATCAATATCAACAATCTGGCAAAGTTTGGTAAAGATAGAATGCAAAATAGAGTGGCTAGAGTGTTGATAAGACAAAATTAATGCAAGGGCAATAACACTGTTGTTACTGGGCCGATCTGGCTGTTGTTCTTTTATTCGTCCGTATCATTAATATTAACAATCTGGTAAAGTTTGGTAAAGATGGGGTGAAAAAGGAAGGTGCTAGAGTGTTGACATCAAAAAGTTAACACATTTTCCAATAATTCAAGGGCCATAACTTCGGTATTACTGGTCCTATCTGGCTGGTTTTCGAACTTGACCGAGCAGTCCTCAATGTTTGGTAAAGGTAGGATGCAAAATGGAGGCGCTAGAGTGTTGACAAAACAAAATATAGTAATTTCCTTTGATTCAAGGGCAATAACTCCGGTGTTAATGGTCTGATCTGGCTGGTTTTCGAACTCATCCGAGCGTTTATTAATATTAATAATCTGGTAAAATTTGGTAAAGATGGGATGAAAAATGAAGGTGCTAGAGTATTGACATCAAAAAGTAAACGGACGAAGGACAGACGAAGTACAAAAGACAATGGCCTTTGGCCAGTAGAGCTAAAACTATACTTGTAGATAAATAGAGACTGATCTCGAAACCAGTATTTGGACTGAAATAAATATTTTTCTCAAATGTCATGCGTACTTTTGTATGGCCTTGTATGCTACATGTTGGCCTTGTTTGCTACATGTTGGCCAAATAATGCCAGAAAACTGAAATTTAATCAAAACCTAAGCCTGTCCACCAATTAAACCTATGTTAATAATCCAACAATACTATGTATTAACCCTAGCTATATTGAACTTGTCCAGATATTATTAATATCAACAATCGGTCTTAGTTTAGTATAGATCGGATGAAACATGAAAAAGCCAGAGTTCTAAGGAAGCAAATTATAGCATATTTAACCAGATCTAAGGCCATAACTCTAGTGTTACTAATCCAATCTAGCTGTTGTTTTCAACAATTCTTAGAATTCATTATAATTAACAATCTAGTCGAGTTTGCTAAAAGCGTGTTTGGATGAAAACTGAAGACCCTATGTTCTTAATGAGGCAAACCTGTTAGCGTAACGAACGACGGAAGCTCTATTGTCCTTCGACCAGCAGCGTTAAAATGTCTATGTTACGGGAGCTTCCATCAAATATATATGTTTCTAATTGTTTGTTAAACTGTTATCTAAATAACAAGCATATCCTCAACATAATAGAGAATACTCGGGTAGCTAACATCAATAAGAGAATAACTGCCCCTACCAACCCTCCAGCAAACAAAGAGGCATAACAAATATATCATTCGTATAAGTACATATATCTCAAAGGCCTGTATGAGCGTTTTAGTCCACAAACATTAGTCAGGTGTAATAATGAAATATAAATGTTTACACACGCACAAGTAACGTATATACAAGCAAATGTCAGTTGAATGAATGCAACAGCAATTATCTACAATACTTAGTCACCAGGACACAGGCTATCTTTACCTAAATACTGCTTCATACATTTTGTTATCTGGCACAATATGCAGATCTTATCAACTACATTTTTCCAAAACATGTTCGGTTTTAATATCTATATTTGCAAACATTGCGCTGCTATTATTGTTCCAGATTTACTAAATCAAAATATGTTTTAACGTAATTCAATGGTTTCAATGGTGGTACCGAAAATATAGTTTTTGTTTCCTCTTCCCCGGTTTGAACTATATTGCTTGAGGCGCACGTTTCAGCCAAAGTTTTTTTCAGTATTTACATGATTTTTTTCCCAACATTTTACATGAATTATGTATCATAGGAATTGGACGGTATAGTGGTAATATAAATACCTTAGTTTTGAAAATCGATTGAGAAATAAATATTGTACAGCCATAATACATCTTCATAGGGACCTTTCATTGTAAACTCATTGTTTCTGGGTCAGCAGAAAATAAAATCTCAAATAACTTTTTTAGTTATAATTTGTTCTTTATATATATACTGAAAGCAAAAAGAAAAGCAACTCGGGAATTTCCGCTACATATTGTATGTACAATATACCGCTGTTAATTGAATGGTAAGTAAATCCTTTCATTTTTGAAAAAAAAGACTAAAACAACTCGTAACACAGCAAATAGTATTCCTTCAAAGTTTCATTATTGACAGAGTACGCGTTTGGCTCAATCATGTGAGCAAACTTAGGATGCGAAATGTTTGCAAACTCTTTACGTTAAATGCAGTACTGAGCTGGCTCAATTTTTCAACAAAGAGGTACTTCAACATGTATTTGTTATTACAAAGTGTACTGTGATTAAAACGTCTACAGCATCACAGTTGTGTCCTTTCTCTAACTAACTGCAACTTTGTTTTTTCAAAACATCTTTGGATTGCTTTGGAATATTATGTGAAATTAAGTGTGCATTATATACAATATATATCTGAAATTCCAGAGTTGCGTTTCTTTTTCCTTTCAGTATATATCAACGTGTGTTGCAGCTATCCTTTTTAGGAAGTGCATACTTTGATTTCTGTGTCTCTCATCATAGCTAGGCGCCCTACCGAAGTTCGTCCGAAGGTTGTCTGTCCTTGATAGTCCGAACATATTTCTCCTTATATACAATTCTGCTTTGTGAACGTGAATCTCTTTCGAGATCCCAAATTTCGAAAGTTGCCGTAGTGAGTTCAAGTTAACTCCCTTTAATATATTTACTGAATTCACAGTGTCAATTTCGACGAAATTCTTATCGATTTTAACACGTGACTGAGTTTAACAGATATTCATGCGTTCCTACTGTTCAATCAACAATCAATGCCAACAACGTAGAAAGGTAATATACAGGTAAACTATAGACCGGTATATTGTGCACTAAAACTATTATATTCGTTGTCTTATGTAAGCAAACAAGATAGAGTGTAATCTAGGTGTTGGATCATTTAAGTAATATCGGACGATCGTGTATATAGTTTACATGATATTTTTTAAAATCCTTTCTTATGTCGAAACAAGAACAGGTAGTTAAATCGTGATTACAATTGCTCCTTCAAATAGTTTAAGTTTAAATTGTGTCTGAATTCAGTTTGCATTGATGTATTTAAATACATATAAGTTAAATAATTCGATATGTACGTGTCAGTCTAGTACATGGGTTAATCTTTAGATAAGAGTATTGAATTAATGATCAGATTTTATTTTGTACAACAACTGTGAAAAATCAGTGAGTGGCAAAAGTGAACAAAAGTGAAGTAATACGTGGAGTTTATACATTGCACTATGACTATAAAGCGAACATGCAGTTTTGAAATAGCAAATATGATTTTGTGAACATAGGTGAAAGGCTGTTAATATATATATTATTAGCAGTATACCCATTAGCATTATACAATTTTAAGAATGAGTGATATTTATAATAATAATTTCCAACATTGGGTGGGGTGAGGTAGAACGTATCGTCTATGGATTTAGGGATCGAAAAGATTAGGACCGAACTTGCTTGGAATTAAAAAGTTGAAATGTCTGTGATTGCTGACTTCTTGCAATCTGGATGTCGTTAATACATTTATTCTACAAATACTATGTTAATTACGGACTTCTGTGTGATCAAAACTAGATATTCGGACGTGGTGACATAAAGTGTGTTAGAAGATTTCTAGCTTCGCGAACTGGAGCTCGAATTGGAGTGAAAGATCATTTTAATTCTTAAATAAAAATATCTGACATTATTATGTGGAATTTTCATTCGGCTTTAAAATTGACCCGCTCCATAACCGGAAGTTTCCAACTTCAACCGTCATAGTCTAAATCATCTGCGACGCTTGCTTGATTTCAAGACAAACGTCTAGAACAGTTCTTCTAAAAAAATGTAGACGCTGCAGCCATTTTACCGATATTCTGGTATCGTATCTGATTGGCTGATACAGACTGATACTTCCATCCAAGATATCAGGAACGGCAGAAAGACAATAAATTAGTCAATAAACAAAGAAGAGGGAAACTTCATCATTATATCGACGAACTAAATGTGGATAGTCAAAAATACTTTAATAAAATAACAATAATTAGTGCTTCCGGTTTCAAATTTGTTTCTGCAGAAACGGTCAAGATATTGACATTCACGTGTCGAAGATAATCAAGACTACAACTTTCACAACCTGACGTGATATATTTCTCTTTTTGGTGAACTTTTAGGATGTCTTTAGTTTAATCCGTTCGGATATTTATGGTTGTGTTCAGCTATAGGATAACTGTACGTATGGCTCTGATAGAATCGAAAAATGAGAGAAGAAGGTGAAATTTTGCCGTCTGAAAATGAAAAAAAAAAATGATTTTTTTTTTCTCAGAATCGGTCAAAATAAGTCAAATGAACTTTAAATTGTTAGCTTTAGACAGTTAATCAGACGCTTTATTTGTAGTTTTATAGAAATATGTGGGCTCCCAATTCGATCGTTACAAAGACGTGTTAAAAAGGAAAATTGTTACAAAGACAAAATGCTTAAGTTGCTAAAACACAAATCACGTCAAAAGACAGTGAAGTTAATGACTGGTAATGCTGATGTTATGTCTGTCATGACAAGCGGACAGATTTCTGAGACCGATGGAAAACCAGATAAGGACGACATTCAAGTTAATGATGATAAACAAATACATTCTACATGTCGGAACGAACCAAAACGTGTTTGCTTGCAATATTTTGGTGATAATGTCAGTGTGAAGACACTGATGAAAAAAGAGGGCATTATAATTAACCAATTCCAAATTGAAATCTATGTCTGATATTGAGGTCAGAGAAGACAACATACGTTGTACCAGACAACCAAACGAACGTCTTGACATTCTTTCATTTGGTACGTATCTAAATATTTTGACAATTCAAGTTTAACAAATAATTGTGTTGGTCATGAACTATTGGTTTTAATATGTTTCTGACTATTCTGATCTAAATTCTGGGTATTTAAAGGTATAATTACTGTTTTTTTGAAACTACACGGCTAATCTGAATTTAGTGCATCTATTCTGCAGTCGTCTAATCCCCCTACCCGACTTACCATATCATTAATTCAAAAAGTTTCATAGTAGTTATTGAAGTAGATGCAATAATGATAGTTTATTTTGAGTGACAAAAAATATATACCCTAGATAGTTTATAAAGTGGAATAAAGTTATAAATTGACCAAATTATAAATGTGAAACAATATATGCAATACCTTTCAAACAGAATATCCTAAATTACTTTGTTTACAACACAGAATAAAACATATAATCAAACATAGAACCCAGGTTGCCAGCACCTGGGACAAATAAAATTCCCTGACTTTATTTATTTTTTTATTTTTTTTGCTTGGATATATATGTACATGTAAGACTTCTAAGATTTCTTCTATATTCAAATATAACTGAGTGTTTGTCGAAGATTGAATGCTTTTATTGTTAGTGTATTTGATAAAAGCACTAAATGTTTGTTAATTCATGTACAGAAGGCCGCATTGAAAATATGATGTGTATATCTTGATAGTATGTCATAATGTGTTAACCTTCTTTAAATAAAGATTTTTTTTTTTATTATTATTATAATTATTATTAAATGTGATCTTTTACTGACCAATATGACGCAATATTATCGGCCTCCTCGCTCCCCCACAGCCGACCATTCCGCCCATATTACGTTAATTCAAAATTGAAAAATATGTTACATCAATCATTATATATAAAAACAACAAACTTTTGGCAGTCTTATGTTTTATACTGTAATGCAGTTCTAGGAAACTTTCATAAAACAGACAGATCTGGACAACGCTAATGATAATCTGTTAATTTGTTCTGATATGTTGCAAAACCTCAGTGATTTTGCATGATGGAACTGTAAAAATGCAAATGTAAGTATATTAAGAGTAACACTAAACTGCTCTGGGGGCAAGGGTCGCAAATCCTTTCAGTCTTCAAGTTAATTAAAAGACAAAGAATGTACTCATGCTTGCGTTCATTTTCAGGCAAAATGTATTACTGATTATTATTGTATTAACAACAACATAAAATGACAAACATATCAAGAGATCTACATTAAGGGTTAAAACTAACAGTGTAAGTTGAAGACTGTAATAGCTACAGATACACGGTTTCTCGACAACAAAATACACGATTTCTCGAATATTTAAAAAAAAAAATCCCTGACCTTTTACTGACTTTTCAGAGAATTCAAATTCCCCTGACCATTTTTCAAAATTCTCTGACACTTCCCTGACTTTTTTAGGTCGATGGCAGCCCTGCATATAGCTCTTGTAAGCACAAGTAAGGTCATTTAAAACGAAATAGCAAGGTATATTATGCACCATAATAATGCACTGAACTACTGAAGACAGATAAAGAGAGTATGTCGTAATTTAGATCGGATTCTTTAATGGATTTTTTTTTAAATTGTTTCAATACATCGAGTAACAAAGTTACTGATGGGAAACAAAATATTTGCTTTTGCCAAATTACAAAGGTATAACCTTGGTATTCCTCTGGGAAATATTGACGAAAAAATGTCATATTAGTCTAGATTGTGCCTGTATTACCCAGTGTAAACACCGTTTCTTGAGAATTTAACAAGCCCGTAAAAAGTATTGATTTAAAGCACGATATAAAGCCAAAACTATTTATTATTATATAGAAGTATATGTAAATCAATATCTTCGTATTGAAGTCGTGTTGTATATATTTGATAAAGCCGTTCGACTCAGGTATATATTGCATCAACTTTGTAATCAATCTCGACCTAGAGAATGTAAACAGTACACGCACACACACACGCATGCACGCACGCACGCACATAACACACAAATACGTACATAATAATATATTAAAAACAAATCTTGTTTGCAGTCTTGCTCCAGGGCACATGCCTCTGTAAATGTTTCATTGTTATTGTAATCTCTGCCACAATGATACACGTTATAGCCATGGTACAATGTACATAAAGAAACGATATAACGAAATATATTAAAACATACCTATTTTTCAGTCTTGCTCATTGGCAAATTCTCCTTGTTATTGTAATCTCTGGCGCAGTGATACACGGCGATACCAATATCATGACGAGAGTTTTTCGTACGTACGAACATAAACAAACGCTATTGTGAAATATATATTAAAAACCTACCTAGTCCGCAATCTTTCTCGTTGGCACATGCCTCTGCAAACTTGTCCTTGTTATTGTAATCTCTGGCGCAGTGATACACTGTGTTTCTAATATCACGACAAGCTTTGTTCCAAGCCAGACAGTCCCATGTGTCACTTCCATATTCTGGACAATAGTTCCTAGTTGTAACGTCCCATCCACAGTCAGATGACAGTACACTTCCAATGGACATATAAGCACATAGCTGGAAAAAAAAGTGTATGACGTGAGCTAAATATAACGCATATGTACCAATTTTCGAAATTTTCAAGCAAACGTATGTTTTGAACATTTCCTGTCAACACGTTACCACGGCAATTCGACTTCTTTGAAAAGAAGCCTAGTGATAGGTCAGCTTTAAGGTTTGTTTATAGTGAGTGAAACATATTACTGGTACACGACGACGGACGAACAGTGACGTTAGCAAAATGTAAAAAAACGTGGGAGTGCATTTCATAAAAAGATTTTATTTGATGAAAAAGAGGAAGCAATATATATATTAGAAATTAAGAGAAATATATCATGGACAATGTAGAGATATATGTCCACGATTGATATGAAATACGTATGTTTTATTCGGAGGATTTACGATTTAAAAACAAACAGCGAATATTAAAAATGGTGTCAAAGACTGAGTGATAATGCTATTACAATTGTTTCGCATTCACCATCGATGTGTCAAGAATATATCAGCTGAGCATTTTTATTAACGGTGCAGATTGGTGAAAAAGTGTGCACGGTATGACACAATCACCGAACTTGGCACATAGCCAGACAATGCTCTCAATGCTCTCAGAATTTATTAATATTGTTGGCTGTAGACCAGTGTCAGGTTTTTCAAAATGATTATAATTTTCAAATGACCGCTTACTACGACATAAATTACCAAATAAACCTACATGTGTAAGGTTTCAAAAAATAAGATAGCATTTTAATCACATCAAATTCCACATTAGATAGACACGGAGTCATGAAACATAATTTGGGGACATATTTTATTTTCATTGGGCTATCCGTTGCAAGAGAGCCGCCAACACAGGAAAATAGTAAACGGTGAATATCAGGTCAATTAAAAAATGTGAACAAGAAATTGTTGTCTTACCAATATAAGGAGCGAAGTCTTCGTCATTCTCAAAAATGGATACCTGACAATACAAAAGATCAGTAATAATTTCTAAAAACATCTCGAATGTCCTATAATAGGGTTAAAACTGTTGCATATCCAAGTAGTCCGTTGTCCAAGTAAGTATCCACAAAAAAATAAAAGTATATTGGAAATCATTTTCCGATTTTGGCATTATAATTTATTGTGTAACATTTAGTGAAACAAACCATACTGTTATGGTAAACGGTGTTTAAAGTATTAATAGTTCAAAAAGTTTTCTTAAAAAATTACATTTCTTTAATAGAGTGTTAGCATTTATATGTAACAAATGAATGACGCTGAATCGCGAACTTTATGCCATTGTCGCAATGTAACAGAAGTGGGTGGGATAAAAGAACCGTAGTGTCATTGTGGATATACATTAAACGTCTCATAACTATAGCCATTATAGTCTCTGAAAATAAGTTGGTTTAAGTTGTTTCTATATGTTTGAACTTTCAATAAAAGTCCGATGGTGGAGACAATAGTGAATGAGACAAAAATGCAGATCAGTAAATAAAAGCCAATGACACATATCAACACTACACCGATACTAGGTTTTGAGAAAAGCAGATTTTTCAAAATTTGTCCTATATGTTTAAATTGGTGCAGAAGTATTTGAGATGTTATTTTAAGTAAAAGTTAACGTATGCACATATTGCAAATCAAATTGAAAACTTAGATTGATTTATACTCAAAATATTCATTTGACATTATCAGTAAGGGCAGTGTATGGTTTATAAATCGTGTAGAAGTATACACTCAGAATATGCTAAAAAGTGGATCCTTTGAAAGCAACAAACACAAACAGAATACTTGAACAGCAACAGTCATGTTCATTCTGTATAACATTTCGTGGTCACACAGTCGCCTAACACAGTTTTTTAACTTGTGAGTAGCTTAAATTTCGGACTTAAACATAATACATTCTTGTTTTATCTTGATAACAGCTACCAGTTTTAAAAGCAGTGGTATTGTTTGTTGTTTTCAATAGATTTCTGGGATAATTTTTATTAATATTTAGATTTTTTTAAAAATTCTATGTACTATTTTCAAAAATTCAATAAAACTATAGACAATTTGGAAAGTTTTAGTGAAGAGTTTGATTTCAAGTACAATACAAATTAGAAAAGGTTCAAATATCTTATTACAGTTAAAATGCATGTAACAACTTTATAAATGTAAACCAATTATACTATATCTCTTCCATCAATGTGTCACAAATGTCGCATTATACCCAAACAGATATGCTTTAAATGTAGACTTTGTCATATCATCATCATGGAAAAGGTTACAATTAAGTGTGGAAGCATGTCAAGGTCATTCTAAACTCCTCATTGATATTAGTTTAGTTGCTGGCATGTAAATATATGTGTTTATGAAGTTTGAAAGCTGTGTGGCTGTTATTCTGTGAAAACAACTTAAACAACAATACAAGGTCATTCACATTCCCTATATGTTGTTGTCATATAGAGGTGTGTATGCTTTCATTATTTTAAAGTTGGCTGTTTGGGAGTTTTCGTGTGAGAAATGGACGCAATGAAAAAAGTATGTCAATGCCATTTATACTGACCTTACTTATTGTAGGAAGATGTTGTTGTGATGTAGATATAATACATTAGTGTGTAACTAAGAAATTTGAAAGTCATATGGCTTTCTTTATATGGGTATTGGACTTTTATGTTAATTAACAAAGGTCAAAAAGTAAGTGATGGTCATTCATATTGACCTACTTAATAAGAAACATACTGCTGTCAAGGTGATGTCAAGTAGATGTAAACGTGAGTAATGTTTAAAAGCTCTGCACTTTCTGGGGTCTCAAAAATGGATTTACAAAAACCTGAATGAAAACAAATGAAGATTTGAACGTACTGAAGGTTAGACAAGGATAACATTATTCATACTGCAATTTCATGGCAGCATATATCAAGCAGATAAGTTCCGCAGAACAACTGTATGCCTGCCAGTGGCCGATAACAAGCACAGCGTGCACAAAATGTCCTGCCAGTAAGTTCTGAAATTTGGGCAAGTATGATGACACATACAATTAACAATACAACACCAGAGAAGGAAAGACATTGTCTTCGAAACTTATGTTGTAAAAAATGCTGATGAATCTACTGAAATATACAAAGTTGATAGACTTAAACAAATACATGAATAACTGTTGCAAATAAAGCAGCTGATATTTTTTTTGTTGTGATCTTTGACAGATTATGGAAAACCAAAAAAGCCTACATCATTATACAAGAAATTCGAGAAAAAAGTTCAATTAAAAAAATGTTCAAAATCAATGGCTTACAGAGAATGATGGACAGTTAAACTAGATTTCCTCTATCAGAATGAAAAGTTGATGTTTAGGTCTAACAGTGATTAATTTAATAATATACATACCTTTAAACTGTTCAGACATTGCTATTGTACATGCTTTCAACATGTGGACAAAAATAAGCCATATATAGATGTAAGTATTACTCAATACCTTAAATAAAAATATTTTGGGAGCTTTTAATTTTTAAATTACCCTTTCAACCATTATTTGCAATTATTGAAAACAAAACAATTCTCTTTTAGCTTCACTGTGGATATTTCAAACAAATAATCTGTCTTATTTAATTTTCTTGAGTTACATTATAATTAGTATGGTTCTTATATCAGGTTCTTATATCAGGAGTGTAACATTGTTTACATGTACATGTATGTTTCCAAATTACTCCTCATAGCACTGCGTTAGTTGATTGTCATTGATCTTAAATAGCTTATATTCAATTATTAAGGGTAAACAAACTGTAATTTATTTCCTTTTTATTATTAAGCGTTCAAGTTAATGTTCCAACTAATTTACTGTGACACAGATGTTATTATGTCAAACATTATTGAGTTATCAAAATATTGTCCATACTTGCTTTCTATAAGATCAAGTAGATTATCTTACATTTTAAATCCATTTTAAAATCAATTTTATGCTTTAACTGGTCAATAATATTCTCCATTACAATAATTTATGGTCTGGAGTGTAACAAATGTTTAAAATACGGATATGCTTTTTGTATTGATTAGTACAACAAAAAGAGTTATCCAATCAATCTCAAATGTTTACTTGCAATGCTGCATACCTTAATACTTAAAATGAAAAACGTTATTTCATTTAATGAGATGAATCAAATTGGAAATCTAAACTTTCTCAACTAAAACTTAAATAACAATGAAGAAAAATCAGAAAAAAATAACTCTTTTCTTTTTACAAATAACACTTTAAATCTAATAATTCATTTTCAATGTATCCTTTATCATATGAG
This sequence comes from Cyrtodaria siliqua, assembly GCA_037043455.1. Lineage (NCBI taxonomy): Eukaryota > Metazoa > Mollusca > Bivalvia > Adapedonta > Hiatellidae > Cyrtodaria > Cyrtodaria siliqua. Next base: position 90,589 of record JAWPHD010002178.1, read on the forward strand.
AAAGAAATAATATGGCTCTGTTTCTTTTTGATAATGCTAGAAGCTGTGAATAAAGCATTTATCTTTTGATAGGAAGTTTTGTTTTGCTCCCATAAAATGTTAATTTCGAAAAAACTGTGTTTTTGTAAACTAGAATATGTGCCGCTAATTTTGTGATGGAAAGTCACAAAGGTTAAAATTTATGTTTAAGTTTGATCCCCAATGTCACATTTTTGCATAATCTTTTTAACCTGCTCATATAATATTATGAAAATCAGATTTTGGCATTGTCATTTATATTTTTTATATTGAGCAAAATTATACAAACCAGAAAATGAAACACAGATAGTATTTATGATAGAAACATTTCAAACGAATTGTGTTTATAGAGGGAATGTATTGAATATAGGTACAAACTATCCTATAATAAGGTTAAAACTATTGCAATGTAGCTGAACAATGACTAAGTTCAAGTAAATATAAACAAAAGAACGTAAAGTATATTGAAAATCATTTTGAAAAGCTAGAGTTATTATTTATTGACAGACTATTTACTTACTTTAGCAACAAAGGAATTATATGGTAGAATATCACTATGATATAGTGTATCATAAATATACACTCAAAATACCACACGTGCTCTTTTACTTTTGTGGTAATCCGATTTTGGCATTATAATTTATTGTGAAACATTTGACAAGACATCAAACAAAGTTTGAAGAATGAAAAGCGTGGTAAAACTGTACTAAAACATTGACAATCAACATTCTCATAGTATGATTACAATGCAGAAAAGATTGCAACGTGGTAACTAAATAAATGAAATCTGTATTACACTAACACTGGTGTTCCTAATTCATTTTTTAGTCACACCCTTCTTTGTTTTTGCAGGGTAGAAAAAATTGAAATGTATTTGAACAATTATGTTCCTTGTGAGAGCTGTGTTTGCAGAATTGTATTTAATTATGAACTAAAATCTATTTTAAGAATCAATAAACCTTTTAATGGAAATATTTGGATATACTGTTGTACAGTTGAATCATTTATTCAATTATAATCACAATATTCAATTCTGGACCGTTTTTTCTGGGAAATGACGCAATATATGTATACCCGTCGACCATTTTATATTTCGCTTAATCTAACATAACACTGAAATTACGGGGGAAATGCAATCAAAACATTTGACTTGCGGTTTTCAATACCTGAGCAACATCTCAATGTGACACTTCAATTCGTGTAGAAAACTTAAACATCATTTGATTAACTATCCACCATGCTTGGCATTTTGAGGGAAAAGATCGCCTACGTCACAAGCTCATTTAATTATTCATGAAATATTCTTTGATATAATACTTGAATTATGCTGTCCGGCGGTGTATAACCTAGATGTCCGGCAATATAAGACCTGAGACATTACGTAGAAGTTTAAAACTATAAGAGCATGCTATAGGTGTTTTTCGGTGCTTATAGGTGTTTAAATATATCATCGGCGTATTGAGAAATTACGTATTCTACAATACTTAGTCACCAGGACACAGGCTATCTTTACCTAAATACTGCTTCATACATTTTGTTATCTGGCACAATATGCAGATCTTATCAACTACATTTTTCCAAAACATGTTCGGTTTTAATATCTATATTTGCAAACATTGCGCTGCTATTATTGTTCCAGATTTACTAAATCAAAATATGTTTTAACGTAATTCAATGGTTTCAATGGTGGTACCGAAAATATAGTTTTTGTTTCCTCTTCCCCGGTTTGAACTATATTGCTTGAGGCGCACGTTTCAGCCAAAGTTTTTTTCAGTATTTACATGATTTTTTTCCCAACATTTTACATGAATTATGTATCATAGGAATTGGACGGTATAGTGGTAATATAAATACCTTAGTTTTGAAAATCGATTGAGAAATAAATATTGTACAGCCATAATACATCTTCATAGGGACCTTTCATTGTAAACTCATTGTTTCTGGGTCAGCAGAAAATAAAATCTCAAATAACTTTTTTAGTTATAATTTGTTCTTTATATATATACTGAAAGCAAAAAGAAAAGCAACTCGGGAATTTCCGCTACATATTGTATGTACAATATACCGCTGTTAATTGAATGGTAAGTAAATCCTTTCATTTTTGAAAAAAAAGACTAAAACAACTCGTAACACAGCAAATAGTATTCCTTCAAAGTTTCATTATTGACAGAGTACGCGTTTGGCTCAATCATGTGAGCAAACTTAGGATGCGAAATGTTTGCAAACTCTTTACGTTAAATGCAGTACTGAGCTGGCTCAATTTTTCAACAAAGAGGTACTTCAACATGTATTTGTTATTACAAAGTGTACTGTGATTAAAACGTCTACAGCATCACAGTTGTGTCCTTTCTCTAACTAACTGCAACTTTGTTTTTTCAAAACATCTTTGGATTGCTTTGGAATATTATGTGAAATTAAGTGTGCATTATATACAATATATATCTGAAATTCCAGAGTTGCGTTTCTTTTTCCTTTCAGTATATATCAACGTGTGTTGCAGCTATCCTTTTTAGGAAGTGCATACTTTGATTTCTGTGTCTCTCATCATAGCTAGGCGCCCTACCGAAGTTCGTCCGAAGGTTATCTGTCCTTGATAGTCCGAACATATTTCTCCTTATATACAATTCTGCTTTGTGAACGTGAATCTCTTTCGAGATCCCAAATTTCGAAAGTTGCCGTAGTGAGTTCAAGTTAACTCCCTTTAATATATTTACTGAATTCACAGTGTCAATTTCGACGAAATTCTTATCGATTTTAACACGTGACTGAGTTTAACAGATATTCATGCGTTCCTACTGTTCAATCAACAATCAATGCCAACAACGTAGAAAGGTAATATACAGGTAAACTATAGACCGGTATATTGTGCACTAAAACTATTATATTCGTTGTCTTATGTAAGCAAACAAGATAGAGTGTAATCTAGGTGTTGGATCATTTAAGTAATATCGGACGATCGTGTATATAGTTTACATGATATTTTTTAAAATCCTTTCTTATGTCGAAACAAGAACAGGTAGTTAAATCGTGATTACAATTGCTCCTTCAAATAGTTTAAGTTTAAATTGTGTCTGAATTCAGTTTGCATTGATGTATTTAAATACATATAAGTTAAATAATTCGATATGTACGTGTCAGTCTAGTACATGGGTTAATCTTTAGATAAGAGTATTGAATTAATGATCAGATTTTATTTTGTACAACAACTGTGAAAAATCAGTGAGTGGCAAAAGTGAACAAAAGTGAAGTAATACGTGGAGTTTATACATTGCACTATGACTATAAAGCGAACATGCAGTTTTGAAATAGCAAATATGATTTTGTGAACATAGGTGAAAGGCTGTTAATATATATATTATTAGCAGTATACCCATTAGCATTATACAATTTTAAGAATGAGTGATATTTATAATAATAATTTCCAACATTGGGTGGGGTGAGGTAGAACGTATCGTCTATGGATTTAGGGATCGAAAAGATTAGGACCGAACTTGCTTGGAATTAAAAAGTTGAAATGTCTGTCTTCTTGCAATCTGGATGTCGTTAATACATTTATTCTACAAATACTATGTTAATTACGGACTTCTGTGTGATCAAAACTAGATATTCGGACGTGGTGACATAAAGTGTGTTAGAAGATTTCTAGCTTCGCGAACTGGAGCTCGAATTGGAGTGAAAGATCATTTTAATTCTTAAATAAAAATATCTGACATTATTATGTGGAATTTTCATTCGGCTTTAAAATTGACCCGCTCCATAACCGGAAGTTTCCAACTTCAACCGTCATAGTCTAAATCATCTGCGACGCTTGCTTGATTTCAAGACAAACGTCTAGAACAGTTCTTCTAAAAAAATGTAGACGCTGCAGCCATTTTACCGATATTCTGGTATCGTATCTGATTGGCTGATACAGACTGATACTTCCATCCAAGATATCAGGAACGGCAGAAAGACAATAAATTAGTCAATAAACAAAGAAGAGGGAAACTTCATCATTATATCGACGAACTAAATGTGGATAGTCAAAAATACTTTAATAAAATAACAATAATTAGTGCTTCCGGTTTCAAATTTGTTTCTGCAGAAACGGTCAAGATATTGACATTCACGTGTCGAAGATAATCAAGACTACAACTTTCACAACCTGACGTGATATATTTCTCTTTTTGGTGAACTTTTAGGATGTCTTTAGTTTAATCCGTTCGGATATTTATGGTTGTGTTCAGCTATAGGATAACTGTACGTATGGCTCTGATAGAATCGAAAAATGAGAGAAGAAGGTGAAATTTTGCCGTCTGAAAATGAAAAAAAAAAATGATTTTTTTTTTCTCAGAATCGGTCAAAATAAGTCAAATGAACTTTAAATTGTTAGCTTTAGACAGTTAATCAGACGCTTTATTTGTAGTTTTATAGAAATATGTGGGCTCCCAATTCGATCGTTACAAAGACGTGTTAAAAAGGAAAATTGTTACAAAGACAAAATGCTTAAGTTGCTAAAACACAAATCACGTCAAAAGACAGTGAAGTTAATGACTGGTAATGCTGATGTTATGTCTGTCATGACAAGCGGACAGATTTCTGAGACCGATGGAAAACCAGATAAGGACGACATTCAAGTTAATGATGATAAACAAATACATTCTACATGTCGGAACGAACCAAAACGTGTTTGCTTGCAATATTTTGGTGATAATGTCAGTGTGAAGACACTGATGAAAAAAGAGGGCATTATAATTAACCAATTCCAAATTGAAATCTATGTCTGATATTGAGGTCAGAGAAGACAACATACGTTGTACCAGACAACCAAACGAACGTCTTGACATTCTTTCATTTGGTACGTATCTAAATATTTTGACAATTCAAGTTTAACAAATAATTGTGTTGGTCATGAACTATTGGTTTTAATATGTTTCTGACTATTCTGATCTAAATTCTGGGTATTTAAAGGTATAATTACTGTTTTTTTGAAACTACACGGCTAATCTGAATTTAGTGCATCTATTCTGCAGTCGTCTAATCCCCCTACCCGACTTACCATATCATTAATTCAAAAAGTTTCATAGTAGTTATTGAAGTAGATGCAATAATGATAGTTTATTTTGAGTAACAAAAAATATATACCCTAGATAGTTTATAAAGTGGAATAAAGTTATAAATTGACCAAATTATAAATGTGAAACAATATATGCAATACCTTTCAAACAGAATATCCTAAATTACTTTGTTTACAACACAGAATAAAACATATAATCAAACATAGAACCCAGGTTGCCAGCACCTGGGACAAATAAAATTCCCTGACTTTATTTATTTTTTTATTTTTTTTGCTTGGATATATATGTACATGTAAGACTTCTAAGATTTCTTCTATATTCAAATATAACTGAGTGTTTGTCGAAGATTGAATGCTTTTATTGTTAGTGTATTTGATAAAAGCACTAAATGTTTGTTAATTCATGTACAGAAGGCCGCATTGAAAATATGATGTGTATATCTTGATAGTATGTCATAATGTGTTAACCTTCTTTAAATAAAGATTTTTTTTTTTTATTATTATTATAATTATTATTAAATGTGATCTTTTACTGACCAATATGACGCAATATTATCGGCCTCCTCGCTCCCCCACAGCCGACCATTCCGCCCATATTACGTTAATTCAAAATTGAAAAATATGTTACATCAATCATTATATATAAAAACAACAAACTTTTGGCAGTCTTATGTTTTATACTGTAATGCAGTTCTAGGAAACTTTCATAAAACAGACAGATCTGGACAACGCTAATGATAATCTGTTAATTTGTTCTGATATGTTGCAAAACCTCAGTGATTTTGCATGATGGAACTGTAAAAATGCAAATGTAAGTATATTAAGAGTAACACTAAACTGCTCTGGGGGCAAGGGTCGCAAATCCTTTCAGTCTTCAAGTTAATTAAAAGACAAAGAATGTTGTCATGCTTGCGTTCATTTTCAAGCAAAATGTATTACTGATTATTATTGTATTAACAACAACATAAAATGACAAACATATCAAGAGATCTACATTAAGGGTTAAAACTAACAGTGTAAGTTGAAGACTGTAATAGCTACAGATACACGGTTTCTCGACAACAAAATACACGATTTCTCGAATATTTAAAAAAAAAAATCCCTGACCTTTTACTGACTTTTCAGAGAATTCAAATTCCCCTGACCATTTTTCAAAATTCTCTGACACTTCCCTGACTTTTTTAGGTCGATGGCAGCCCTGCATATAGCTCTTGTAAGCACAAGTAAGGTCATTTAAAACGAAATAGCAAGGTATATTATGCACCATAATAATGCACTGAACTACTGAAGACAGATAAAGAGAGTATGTCGTAATTTAGATCGGATTCTTTAATGGATTTTTTTTTAAATTGTTTCAATACATCGAGTAACAAAGTTACTGATGGGAAACAAAATATTTGCTTTTGCCAAATTACAAAGGTATAACCTTGGTATTCCTCTGGGAAATATTGACGAAAAAATGTCATATTAGTCTAGATTGTGCCTGTATTACCCAGTGTAAACACCGTTTCTTGAGAATTTAACAAGCCCGTAAAAAGTATTGATTTAAAGCACGATATAAAGCCAAAACTATTTATTATTATATAGAAGTATATGTAAATCAATATCTTCGTATTGAAGTCGTGTTGTATATATTTGATAAAGCCGTTCGACTCAGGTATATATTGCATCAACTTTGTAATCAATCTCGACCTAGAGAATGTAAACAGTACACGCACACACACACGCATGCACGCACGCACGCACATAACACACAAATACGTACATAATAATATATTAAAAACAAATCTTGTTTGCAGTCTTGCTCCAGGGCACATGCCTCTGTAAATGTTTCATTGTTATTGTAATCTCTGCCACAATGATACACGTTATAGCCATGGTACAATGTACATAAAGAAACGATATAACGAAATATATTAAAACATACCTATTTTTCAGTCTTGCTCATTGGCAAATTCTCCTTGTTATTGTAATCTCTGGCGCAGTGATACACGGCGATACCAATATCATGACGAGAGTTTTTCGTACGTACGAACATAAACAAACGCTATTGTGAAATATATATTAAAAACCTACCTAGTCCGCAATCTTTCTCGTTGGCACATGCCTCTGCAAACTTGTCCTTGTTATTGTAATCTCTGGCGCAGTGATACACTGTGTTTCTAATATCACGACAAGCTTTGTTCCAAGCCAGACAGTCCCATGTGTCACTTCCATATTCTGGACAATAGTTCCTAGTTGTAACGTCCCATCCACAGTCAGATGACAGTACACTTCCAATGGACATATAAGCACATAGCTGGAAAAAAAAGTGTATGACGTGAGCTAAATATAACGCATATGTACCAATTTTCGAAATTTTCAAGCAAACGTATGTTTTGAACATTTCCTGTCAACACGTTACCACGGCAATTCGACTTCTTTGAAAAGAAGCCTAGTGATAGGTCAGCTTTAAGGTTTGTTTATAGTGAGTGAAACATATTACTGGTACACGACGACGGACGAACAGTGACGTTAGCAAAATGTAAAAAAACGTGGGAGTGCATTTCATAAAAAGATTTTATTTGATGAAAAAGAGGAAGCAATATATATATTAGAAATTAAGAGAAATATATCATGGACAATGTAGAGATATATGTCCACGATTGATATGAAATACGTATGTTTTATTCGGAGGATTTACGATTTAAAAACAAACAGCGAATATTAAAAATGGTGTCAAAGACTGAGTGATAATGCTATTACAATTGTTTCGCATTCACCATCGATGTGTCAAGAATATATCAGCTGAGCATTTTTATTAACGGTGCAGATTGGTGAAAAAGTGTGCACGGTATGACACAATCACCGAACTTGGCACATAGCCAGACAATGCTCTCAATGCTCTCAGAATTTATTAATATTGTTGGCTGTAGACCAGTGTCAGGTTTTTCAAAATGATTATAATTTTCAAATGACCGCTTACTACGACATAAATTACCAAATAAACCTACATGTGTAAGGTTTCAAAAAATAAGATAGCATTTTAATCACATCAAATTCCACATTAGATAGACACGGAGTCATGAAACATAATTTGGGGACATATTTTATTTTCATTGGGCTATCCGTTGCAAGAGAGCCGCCAACACAGGAAAATAGTAAACGGTGAATATCAGGTCAATTAAAAAATGTGAACAAGAAATTGTTGTCTTACCAATATAAGGAGCGAAGTCTTCGTCATTCTCAAAAATGGATACCTGACAATACAAAAGATCAGTAATAATTTCTAAAAACATCTCGAATGTCCTATAATAGGGTTAAAACTGTTGCATATCCAAGTAGTCCGTTGTCCAAGTAAGTATCCACAAAAAAATAAAAGTATATTGGAAATCATTTTCCGATTTTGGCATTATAATTTATTGTGTAACATTTAGTGAAACAAACCATACTGTTATGGTAAACGGTGTTTAAAGTATTAATAGTTCAAAAAGTTTTCTTAAAAAATTACATTTCTTTAATAGAGTGTTAGCATTTATATGTAACAAATGAATGACGCTGAATCGCGAACTTTATGCCATTGTCGCAATGTAACAGAAGTGGGTGGGATAAAAGAACCGTAGTGTCATTGTGGATATACATTAAACGTCTCATAACTATAGCCATTATAGTCTCTGAAAATAAGTTGGTTTAAGTTGTTTCTATATGTTTGAACTTTCAATAAAAGTCCGATGGTGGAGACAATAGTGAATGAGACAAAAATGCAGATCAGTAAATAAAAGCCAATGACACATATCAACACTACACCGATACTAGGTTTTGAGAAAAGCAGATTTTTCAAAATTTGTCCTATATGTTTAAATTGGTGCAGAAGTATTTGAGATGTTATTTTAAGTAAAAGTTAACGTATGCACATATTGCAAATCAAATTGAAAACTTAGATTGATTTATACTCAAAATATTCATTTGACATTATCAGTAAGGGCAGTGTATGGTTTATAAATCGTGTAGAAGTATACACTCAGAATATGCTAAAAAGTGGATCCTTTGAAAGCAACAAACACAAACAGAATACTTGAACAGCAACAGTCATGTTCATTCTGTATAACATTTCGTGGTCACACAGTCGCCTAACACAGTTTTTTAACTTGTGAGTAGCTTAAATTTCGGACTTAAACATAATACATTCTTGTTTTATCTTGATAACAGCTACCAGTTTTAAAAGCAGTGGTATTGTTTGTTGTTTTCAATAGATTTCTGGGATAATTTTTATTAATATTTAGATTTTTTTAAAAATTCTATGTACTATTTTCAAAAATTCAATAAAACTATAGACAATTTGGAAAGTTTTAGTGAAGAGTTTGATTTCAAGTACAATACAAATTAGAAAAGGTTCAAATATCTTATTACAGTTAAAATGCATGTAACAACTTTATAAATGTAAACCAATTATACTATATCTCTTCCATCAATGTGTCACAAATGTCGCATTATACCCAAACAGATATGCTTTAAATGTAGACTTTGTCATATCATCATCATGGAAAAGGTTACAATTAAGTGTGGAAGCATGTCAAGGTCATTCTAAACTCCTCATTGATATTAGTTTAGTTGCTGGCATGTAAATATATGTGTTTATGAAGTTTGAAAGCTGTGTGGCTGTTATTCTGTGAAAACAACTTAAACAACAATACAAGGTCATTCACATTCCCTATATGTTGTTGTCATATAGAGGTGTGTATGCTTTCATTATTTTAAAGTTGGCTGTTTGGGAGTTTTCGTGTGAGAAATGGACGCAATGAAAAAAGTATGTCAATGCCATTTATACTGACCTTACTTATTGTAGGAAGATGTTGTTGTGATGTAGATATAATACATTAGTGTGTAACTAAGAAATTTGAAAGTCATATGGCTTTCTTTATATGGGTATTGGACTTTTATGTTAATTAACAAAGGTCAAAAAGTAAGTGATGGTCATTCATATTGACCTACTTAATAAGAAACATACTGCTGTCAAGGTGATGTCAAGTAGATGTAAACGTGAGTAATGTTTAAAAGCTCTGCACTTTCTGGGGTCTCAAAAATGGATTTACAAAAACCTGAATGAAAACAAATGAAGATTTGAACGTACTGAAGGTTAGACAAGGATAACATTATTCATACTGCAATTTCATGGCAGCATATATCAAGCAGATAAGTTCCGCAGAACAACTGTATGCCTGCCAGTGGCCGATAACAAGCACAGCGTGCACAAAATGTCCTGCCAGTAAGTTCTGAAATTTGGGCAAGTATGATGACACATACAATTAACAATACAACACCAGAGAAGGAAAGACATTGTCTTCGAAACTTATGTTGTAAAAAATGCTGATGAATCTACTGAAATATACAAAGTTGATAGACTTAAACAAATACATGAATAACTGTTGCAAATAAAGCAGCTGATATTTTTTTTGTTGTGATCTTTGACAGATTATGGAAAACCAAAAAAGCCTACATCATTATACAAGAAATTCGAGAAAAAAGTTCAATTAAAAAAATGTTCAAAATCAATGGCTTACAGAGAATGATGGACAGTTAAACTAGATTTCCTCTATCAGAATGAAAAGTTGATGTTTAGGTCTAACAGTGATTAATTTAATAATATACATACCTTTAAACTGTTCAGACATTGCTATTGTACATGCTTTCAACATGTGGACAAAAATAAGCCATATATAGATGTAAGTATTACTCAATACCTTAAATAAAAATATTTTGGGAGCTTTCAATTTTTAAATTACCCTTTCAACCATTATTTGCAATTATTGAAAACAAAACAATTCTCTTTTAGCTTCACTGTGGATATTTCAAACAAATAATCTGTCTTATTTAATTTTCTTGAGTTACATTATAATTAGTATGGTTCTTATATCAGGTTCTTATATCAGGAGTGTAACATTGTTTACATGTACATGTATGTTTCCAAATTACTCCTCATAGCACTGCGTTAGTTGATTGTCATTGATCTTAAATAGCTTATATTCAATTATTAAGGGTAAACAAACTGTAATTTATTTCCTTTTTATTATTAAGCGTTCAAGTTAATGTTCCAACTAATTTACTGTGACACAGATGTTATTATGTCAAACATTATTGAGTTATCAAAATATTGTCCATACTTGCTTTCTATAAGATCAAGTAGATTATCTTACATTTTAAATCCATTTTAAAATCAATTTTATGCTTTAACTGGTCAATAATATTCTCCATTACAATAATTTATGGTCTGGAGTGTAACAAATGTTTAAAATACGGATATGCTTTTTGTATTGATTAGTACAACAAAAAGAGTTATCCAATCAATCTCAAATGTTTACTTGCAATGCTGCATACCTTAATACTTAAAATGAAAAACGTTATTTCATTTAATGAGATGAATCAAATTGGAAATCTAAACTTTCTCAACTAAAACTTAAATAACAATGAAGAAAAATCAGAAAAAAATAACTCTTTTCTTTTTACAAATAACACTTTAAATCTAATAATTCATTTTCAATGTATCCTTTATCATATGAGAAAGAAATAATATGGCTCTGTTTCTTTTTGATAATGCTAGAAGCTGTGAATAAAGCATTTATCTTTTGATAGGAAGTTTTGTTTTGCTCCCATAAAATGTTAATTTCGAAAAAACTGTGTTTTTGTAAACTAGAATATGTGCCGCTAATTTTGTGATGGAAAGTCACAAAGGTTAAAATTTATGTTTAAGTTTGATCCCCAATGTCACATTTTTGCATAATCTTTTTAACCTGCTCATATAATATTATGAAAATCAGATTTTGGCATTGTCATTTATATTTTTTATATTGAGCAAAATTATACAAACCAGAAAATGAAACACAGATAGTGTTTATGATAGAAACATTTCAAACGAATTGTGTTTATAGAGGGAATGTATTGAATATAGGTACAAACTATCCTATAATAAGGTTAAAACTATTGCAATGTAGCTGAACAATGACTAAGTTCAAGTAAATATAAACAAAAGAACGTAAAGTATATTGAAAATCATTTTGAAAAGCTAGAGTTATTATTTATTGACAGACTATTTACTTACTTTAGCAACAAAGGAATTATATGGTAGAATATCACTATGATATAGTGTATCATAAATATACACTCAAAATACCACACGTGCTCTTTTACTTTTGTGGTAATCCGATTTTGGCATTATAATTTATTGTGAAACATTTGACAAGACATCAAACAAAGTTTGAAGAATGAAAAGCGTGGTAAAACTGTACTAAAACATTGACAATCAACATTCTCATAGTATGATTACAATGCAGAAAAGATTGCAACGTGGTAACTAAATAAATGAAATCTGTATTACACTAACACTGGTGTTCCTAATTCATTTTTTAGTCACACCCTTCTTTGTTTTTGCAGGGTAGAAAAAATTGAAATGTATTTGAACAATTATGTTCCTTGTGAGAGCTGTGTTTGCAGAATTGTATTTAATTATGAACTAAAATCTATTTTAAGAATCAATAAACCTTTTAATGGAAATATTTGGATATACTGTTGTACAGTTGAATCATTTATTCAATTATAATCACAATATTCAATTCTGGACCGTTTTTTCTGGGAAATGACGCAATATATGTATACCCGTCGACCATTTTATATTTCGCTTAATCTAACATAACACTGAAATTACGGGGGAAATGCAATCAAAACATTTGACTTGCGGTTTTCAATACCTGAGCAACATCTCAATGTGACACTTCAATTCGTGTAGAAAACTTAAACATCATTTGATTAACTATCCACCATGCTTGGCATTTTGAGGGAAAAGATCGCCTACGTCACAAGCTCATTTAATTATTCATGAAATATTCTTTGATATAATACTTGAATTATGCTGTCCGGCGGTGTATAACCTAGATGTCCGGCAATATAAGACCTGAGACATTACGTAGAAGTTTAAAACTATAAGAGCATGCTATAGGTGTTTTTCGGTGCTTATAGGTGTTTAAATATATCATCGGCGTATTGAGAAATTACGTATTCAGTATCCCCTATTTTTATTGAACTCCTTTAATATATTTGTTTATCCTGACCAAGACAGCTAATATACCAGTACAGTTTATATTTCTAAACATAAAATAAACAATATTTGAGAAGCGCGGATTAAAAACATATGGTGAGTGCTGATTAGTAAAATGTTTCCCATGTATTTAACCCCATACCCCCAATTTACTTAATTTCTTGTTAAATCAAATTAAGAATGTGTTTCTTTTAATGTCAGACTAGTTTAATTCGGTCCGGTCCCGAACGGCTAGACAATACTCTTTGTATTTTCGTGGGAAATTCAAACAACAACAACAACATCAACAACAACAAAATCAACAACAAAAACAACAACAACGAGTTTATGGTTCATGGGCTGTATAATAAAAGATGGTGTCGCCTCTTTGTCTTGATACAATATGTGTATTAAAAGGTGATGTCGAAACATGTTTAAATTAACATTACATGTTGAGTTCTTTTCATCCTTTTGTCATTAATAACATAAATCCTCATCAATTGTTTTGGTAGTTGGGTGAGGGGTGTGGTTGGTGGCTAGGGCGGGGCCAACAAATAAAATATATTAGTAAATAACAGATCCTATTAAATGTGCAATAATTTTGGTAACGGTAAACATCCAATCTGTTGTTACTGAACGTATATATTTATGCTTCTTATTCATAACACACCCACACACCCACTCATGTAAAGTATGAATAGTTCAAACGAACTTTGACAACATGACAACAATTGGAATCTAATGAGTAAAGTTACCCATTTTCATGTATGGGCGGCCATACTATTACCTTATGCCATGTTCGCATTGAAGGTACTAAACCACTTGCAACAATAACAGAAGTGGGAACGATAACAGAACAGAGGGACGCCAATATTTAACCCAATGCCATGGTTGATATGCATTTTCTACATCACCATCTATGTCTCATAACTGTAGCCATTATAGTCCCTGAAAATATACTTGTCAACATTTCTAAGTAGCCATCTAAGAATATGTCAACACAAACGTGAGTCATTAGGATTTTTGTTCAGTGTAAGTGTGTTTAAGTTGTTTCTATATATTTGAACTTTCAATAAGAGCCACTGGGCGGAGCCAATAGTGATTTAGAAAAAAATCAGCAACATTCTAAGACTGTAACTATATTTATCATTTTTGAAGAGAAGTTGTTTTTAAATGTTCCCTATATTTTTTTTAATTGATATATTTATTTTAATTGGTGCAGTGAGTGGTATTTGAGAAGTTCATTTAGGTAAAAGTTAATGAATGTACATATTGAAACTCAAATTCAAAACATATTTATTTTTATAGACAAAACATTTATTTGAATCTATCAACAAAGAAATGAATAGTTGATATATACTATATCATAAACATACACTCAAAAAACATACGTTATCTTTTATGAATATAATAGTATGTAAAGCTAATGTTTTCATTTTAATTTACAGTTTTATTATTAGCAAAAACATATAGGCCACACATATAACACATAAACTATCATTTAAATAGTGTTCAAAGTAGATATAGTTCATCAATAGAAATACTTCATTGAATATAGGTATAACATTGCTCATGTAGCAATGCAAAATTCAACATTGCTTTTCTATCTACAGATAAAATTGGCAAGACAGCAAAAAGAGTTTGAAGAAGAATGATTACAATGCATAAAAGGTTCCCAAACAACGTTTGAGATAGTGGGAAATAAATATGTGCAAACTGTATTACATTAATACTGATGTTTCTAACTGTTTATTAAGTTCACACACTTCTTTGTTTTTGTAAATAAGATGGCTATGGTTTAAATTATTGCAATGTATTTCCTTGTGAGATGTGTGTTCATAGAATTGTTTTATATAATTATAAAGTACACAAATTATTTTAAGAATCAAGAACAAACGTGTTCATGGAACGATTGTGAAATAATGTTAGACAGTTAGTCCCATTTTTTCAATTATAACCACAAAGTAAAATAACTGAACATACTATTCTTGAATGTTTGAAAAACAAAACGCGTCGGCCATATGTATATTACCTTGACTGAAAATTACGTAACACTGAAACTACAAACAAATATATCAAAACATATAACTACCTACCTATGGTGCATCTCAATTTTGTAAGTGGCCTTTCAACCATGTAAAAAAAAGAAAATATCGGCTATACCAGAATTTTATAAACGCAAAAGGGGCAACCGCTAACCGCCTTATTGCAAGTTACGTCATGTCCTCATTTATACATAAGGGACCAATCAATGTTTATTGGGGGGTATGAACCGGTGGAAAATGGCATGGGACGTGTACTTGTTTTGTCGCGACAAACCATGGGACGATACTTTTTTCCCGCTTGCTTGTCATGGGACGTACACCTTTTTATTAAGTCAGTTCTATTTAAGTCAGTTCTATTTTTCAAAACCTTTCAACAATACACATATTGAAGCAGTGATCTTAGATCATAAAACGGTGTTTATGGACTAGGCAATATGTAATGTATCCTCTGGTCGTTGGACCGGTTCAAAATGGCATGGGACAGGTACTTCTTTTGTCGTGACAAACCATGGTCCGTTCCCGAACGGCTAGCCAAGACCTACCGGTTTTTCCTGGGAAATTCCAACAACAACAACAACAACAACGCGTTGATCGCTCATAGGCTGTTTAATACAAGATGGCGTCGCCCTTCAAATAATACCCCCTCATTGTCAACTGTCCTCTTTCCATGTCGTTTTATAATAATGCAAACATTGCATTAAAGATGATATCAAAAACTTGAAATTATATACCGATTTCTAACTATGCTATCTGTTGTAATTCGTTGGTTGACCGGAAGTTAGGGAAAATCTCAAAATTGTGTTGTCATTAAAATCATTATTCAAGAGATATGTTCCCTTTTGTGAAATTCCATTGAAAGTGCATTGACAAAAGAAAAGAATTAGACTCAAATACAATCCTGAACTCTTAACTTGCAGTTTAATATGTTTATATGTTTATCTATAATTGAAGAATAAAGGAAAACATGATAAAAGTGTGTATTCATCCATACTCAGCTGATGACGTCATACTCAAGGTCATGTGTGTATTGACTAATTCACATATGAAGTATGTATTTATATTTCAAGTGTAGCATCGACATACGTTATCTTTTATGAATATAATAGTATGTAAAGCTAATGTTTTCATTTTAATCCGCAGTTTTATTATAAGAAACAAACATATGGGCCACAAAAATAACACATACTATTATTGTAAATAGTGTTCAACGTAGATATAGAAATAATTTATTGAATAACTGTGTAACATTGCTCATATAGCAATGTGAAATTCAACATTGGTTTACTATCTACAGATACATTTGGCAAGACAGCAAAAAGAGTTTGAATAATAATAATTGATTAAAACATTCTTTTTTAATTCACACCCTTCTTTGTTGTTGTAAATAAGATGGCTATGGTTTAAATTATTGCAATGTATTTACATGTGAGATATGAGTTGATAGAATCGTTTTTAATTATAAAGTATAATCTAATTGACGAATCAAGAAAAATGTTTTAATGGAAAGATTGTGAAATAATGTTAGACAGTTAGGCCATTTTTCAGTTATAATCACAAAGTCAAATAACTGAACAGAATATTCTTGAATGTTTGGAAAACAAAATTGCCTTGACCTTAGTTGTCGTCTCAATGATCTATTTCGCTTAATATTACGTAACACTGAAACTACGAAAGAATAGGAGATCAAAACATATAACTTATACTCGTACCTAAGTTTCATCTCAATGTGATAAGTGGAGATTCAAACATGTAAAAACAAAACATCAGCCATTCTAGAAAAGTTTAAAACGGAAAAGTGGAATCTCTAACCGCCTTACGGCAAGTTACGTTACCAGCTAATTTGAGAATGTGTGTTTAGACTATAGAATTGTTTTTATATAATTATAAAGTAAAATCTATGAATCAAGAATAAACGTGTTAATGGAACGATTGTGAAGTTAGGCCTTTTTTCCCAATTGTAATCACAAAGTATAATAACTGAACATACTATTCTTGAATGTTTGGAAAACAAAACGCGTCGGCCATATGTATATTGCCTTGATCTTAATTTTCTTAATTGTCTATTTCGCTTAAAATTACGTAACACTGAAACTACGAACAAATAGATCAAACCATATAATTACCTAGGCTGCATCTCAATGTGGTAAGTGGCAATTCAAACATGTAAAAATAGAAAAAGTATCGGCCATGCTAGAATTTTATCAACGGAAAAGGCCAATCGCTAACCGCCTTATCCCTGTCCTGTGCCCTGGTAAGTTACGTCATCTCTATGCAAAAGGGACCAAGCAATATTTATTGTGGGGTTGGGACCGGTGCAAAATGGCATGGGACATGTACTTTTTTGTCGCGATAAACCATGGGACGATACTTTTTCCCCGCTTGCTTGTCATGGGACGTACACCTTTTTATTAAGTCAGTTCTATTTAAGTCTGTTCTATTTTGCAAAACCTTTCAACAATACACATATTGAAGCAGTGATCTTAGATCATAAAACGGTGTTTATGGACTAGGCAATTTGTAATGTATCATCTGGTCGTTGGACCGGTTCAAAATGGCATGGGGCAGGTACTTCTTTTATAGTGACAAACCATGGGACGATACCTTTTTTTCGATTGCTTGCCATGGGACGTACTTGTCAATATTGAAAGTATGAAAAGTTCAAACGAACTTTGTAACCTAATACCTTATGATATTTTCGCATTGTATGAACTAAAGCACATGCAACAGATTGGGACAGATAAAAGAACACCAGAGGGAAGCCAATAGTTACCCCCACATTTAGTACATCATCATCCATGTCTCATAACTGTAGCCATTATAATTTCTGAAAATGCTGGTGTTTCAGTTGTTTCTATTTGTTTAACTTTCAATAACAGCCCATGAGCGGGGCCAATAGTAAATAGAGACAAAATGCAGTTCAGCATCATAAGCTAATTCTTAGACAGTAACTATATTTATCGTTTCAGAAGAGAAGGTGATTTTTTAATGTTCCCTATACTTGTTTTTATTGGTGCCGTGAGTGGTATTTGAGAAGTTCATTTTAGGTAAAAGATAATGAATGTACATATTGCAAATCAAATTGAAAACATATTTATTTTATAGACAAAATATTTATTTCAATCTATCAACAAAGAAGTGTATAGTTAATATATAATATATCATAAACATACACTCAAAAAACATACGTTATCTTTTATGAATATAATAGTATGTAAAGCTAATGTTTTCATTTTAATTTACAGTTTTATTATTAGCAAAAACATACAGGCCACAAAAATAACACATATACTATCATTTAAATAGTGTTCAAAGTATATTTAGTTCCTCAATAGGAAGAATTTATTGAATATAGGTATAAAATTGCTCATGTAGCAATGCAAAATAAATTCAACATTGCTTTTCTTTCTACAGATAAATTTGGCAAGACAGCAAAAGGAGTTTGAAGAAGAATGATTACAATGCATAAAAGGTTCCCAAACAACGTTTGAGAAAGTTGGCAATCAATATGTGCAAACTGTATTACATTAATACAGATGTTTCTAATTCTTTATTAAGTTCACACACTTCTTTGTTTTTGTAAATAAGATGGCTATGGTTTAAATTATTGCAATGTATTTCCTTGTGAGATGTGTGTTCATGGAATTGTTTTATATAATTATAAAGTACACACATTATTTTAAGAAACAAGAATAAACGTGTTCATGGAACGATTATGAAATAATGTTAGACAGTTAGGCCTTGTTTTTCAATTATAATCACAAAGTAAAATAACTGAACATACTATATTTGAATGTTTGGAAAACAAAACGCGTCGGCCATATGCATATTACCTTGACCTATTTTTTTTAAATTGTCTATGTCACTGAAAATTACGTTACACTGAAACTACAAACAAATAGATCAAAACATATAACAACCTACCTATGGTGCATCTCAATGTGGCAAGTGGCGATTCAACCATGTAAAAAAAAAGGAAAATTATCGGCTATGCTAGAATTTTATAAACGCAAAAGGGCAACCGCTAACCGCCTTATTGCAAGTTACGCCATACCATCATTTGAATAATCTATACATAAGGGGCCAAGCAATGTTTATTGTGGGGTATGTACCGGTGCAAAATGGCATGGGACGTGTACTTTATTTTGTCACGACAAACCATGGGACGATACTTTTTTCCCGCTTGCTTGTCATGGGACGTAGTTATTAAATCAGTTTTATTTTATATCAGACATAAGAAACAAACATATGGGCCACAAAAATAACACATACTATTATTGTAAATAGTGTTCAAAGTAGATATAGAAAGAATTTATTGAATATAGCAATGTGAAATTCAACATTGCTTTACTATCTACAGATACATTTGGCAAGACAGCAAATAGAGTTTGAATAATAATAATTGATTAAAACATTCTCACAGAATGATTACAATACAGAAAAGGTTTAAAAACAACGTTTAAGTAAGTGGGAAAAAATGTGCCAACTGAATTACATTAGTAATGGTTTGTCTAATTCTTTTATTTAATTCACACCCTACTTTGTTGTTGTAAATAAGATGGCTATGGTTTAAATTATTGCAATGTATTTACATGTGAGATGTGTGTTGATAGAATTGTTTTTAATTATAAAGTATAATCTATTTTATGAATCAAGAAAAATATTTTAATGGTAAGATTGTGAAATAATGTTAGACAGTTAGGCCATTTTTTCAATTATAATCACAAAGTAAAATAACTGAACATACTATTCTTGAATGTTTAGAAAACGAAACGCGTCGGCCATATGCATATTGCCTTGACCTTAATTTTCTTAATTGTGTATTTCGCTTAAAATTACGTAACACTGAAACTACGGAAGAATAGGAGATCAAAACATATAACTTATACTCGTAACATACCTAAGCTTCATCTCAGTGTGAATAAGTGGCGATTCAAACATGTAAAATCAAAACTTATCAGCTATTCTAGAAATGTTTTAAACGGAATAGGGAAATCTCTAACCGCCTTACGGCAAGTTACGTCAAAAGCTAATTTGAGATATTTTTTTAATGTTCCCTATATGTCTTTTAATTTGTGCAGTGAGTGGTATTTGAGAAGTTCATTTAGGTAAAACTAATTGAATGTACATAGTATAAATCAAATTGAAAACAGATTGATGTGTAGAGAAACAATATTTATTTGAATCTATCAACAAAAGAAGTGAATTGTTGATATATAATATATCATAAATATACACTCAAAAGAAGATACGTTGTCTTTTATTAATATAATAGTATGTAAAGCTTTATTTTCAATTTTAATTTACAGTTTTATTATTAGCAAAATCATATAGGATACAAAAATAACATGATCAAAGTAGATATAGTTCATCAATAGAAATATAATTTATTGAATATAGGTATAACACTGTTCATGTAGCAGTGTAAAATTCAACATTGCATTATTTATAATCTACAGATAAGTATTGCAAGACAGCAAAAAGAGTAAAGATTAATTAAAACATGCTCACAAAATGATTACAATGCAGAGAGGTTTCCAAACAACGTTTAATTAAGTGAGATTTAATTATGTGCAAACTGTCACATTAATAATGATGTTTCTAAAACAAATCAAACCTGTCTTTGTTTTTGTAAATAACATGGCTATGAAATTATTGTATTTCCTTGTGAGATATGTGTTTATAGAATTGTTTTTATATAATTATAAAGTAAAATATATTGTAAGAATCAAGAATGAACGTGTTAATGGAACGATTGTGAAATAATGTAAGACGGATAGGCTTTTTCACAAAGTAAAATAACTGAACAGAATATTCTTGAATGTTTGGAAAACAAAACGCCTTGGCCATATGCATATTGCCTTGCCCTTAATTTTCTTAATTGTCTATTTCGCTTAAAATTACGTAACACTGAAACTCCGAACACATATATAAAAACATATAATTACCTATGCTACATCTCCACGTGATAAGTGGCGATTCAAACATGTAAATAAATGAAAATTAACGGTTTTATAAATGGAAAAGGGAATCTCTAACCTCTGTACGGCTAGTTACGTCACCAGCTAATTTGAAATAATCCATGCTCGACGAATCTGGGAGTGAATAATCTAGCCTTACGGCACTGTAAGACGCGACATATTTGCATAGAACTTTAAAACGATTACAACATGCTAAAGACATATTTCGGTAACGGAATAGGGGCGATATCGTCGGCATACTGAGCAATTACGTATTCAGTATCACCTACTTTTTTAACTGCTTTAATATATTTGTTGTTCTGACCAGTAAAGCTATTAATATACCAGTATGTAGCAAATATTTCTACAAAAAATATATTGGGATTGCGGATTAGTCAAATGTGTTCCATGTATTTAATCTCCTCCCTCCCCAATTTGCTTAATTTACTGGCAAATTAAGAATGTGTTACTTTCAATGCTAGCCTGGCTGAATTCAGGTCTGGTCCCGAACGACTAGCCATGACCTACCATTTTTTTCTGGGGAATTCCAACAACAACAACAACAACAACGCGTTGATCGCTCATAGGCTGTTTAATACAAGATGGCGTCGCCCTTCAAATAATACCCCCTCATTATCAACTGTCCTTTTTCCATGTCGCTTTATAATAATGCAAAATTTGCATTAAAGGTGATATCAAAAACTTCAAATTATATACCGATTTCTAACCATGCTATCTGTTGTAATTCGTTGGGTGACCGGAAGTGAGGGAAAATCTCAAATTTGTGAAATTCCATTGAAAATGCATTAACAAAAGAAAAGAACTAGAACTCAAATTAAATCCTGAATTATTTTACATTTTACTTGCAGTTTAATATGTTTACATGTTTATCTATAATTGAAGAATAAAAGAAAAAATGATAAAAGTGTGTATTCATCCATACTCACCTTATGACGTCATACTCAAGGTCATGTGTGTATTGACTAATTCACATATGAAGTATGTATTTATATTTCAAGTGTAGTACTACATCGATAAATCGACATACGTTATCTTTTATGAATATAATAGTATGTAAAGCTAATGTTTTCATTTTAATTTGCAGTTTTATT
The DNA here is from genome assembly GCA_037043455.1 of Cyrtodaria siliqua. NCBI lineage: Eukaryota > Metazoa > Mollusca > Bivalvia > Adapedonta > Hiatellidae > Cyrtodaria > Cyrtodaria siliqua. The sequence continues at coordinate 112,824 of JAWPHD010002178.1, forward strand.
ATAAGAAACAAACATATGGGCCACAAAAATAAAACATACTATTATTGTAAATAGTGTTCAAAGTAGATATAGAAAGAATGTATTGAATATATGTGTAACATTGCTAATATAGCAATGTGAAATTCAACATTGCTTTACTATCTACAGATACATTTGGCAAGACAGCAAAAAGAGTTTGAAGAATAATACTTGATTAAAACATTCTCACAGAATGATTACAATACAGAAAAGGTTTGAAAACAACGTTTAAGTAAGTGGGAAAAAAATATATGCCAACTGAATTACATTAGTACTGGTGTTTCTAATTCTTTTTTTTAATTCCTTTTTAATTCAAATCCTACTTTGTTGTTGTAAATAAGATGGCTATGGTTTAAATTATTGCAATGTATTTACATGTGAGATGTGTGTTTGTAGAATTGTTTTTCAATTATATAGTATATTCTATTTTGAATCAAGAAAAATGTTTTAATGGAAAGATTGTGAAATAATGTTAAACAGTTACGCCCTTTCTTCAATTACAATCACAAAGTAAAATAACTGAACATACTATTCTTGAATGTCTGGAAAACGAAACGCATCGGCCATATGCATATTGCCTTGACCTAAATTTTCTTAATTGTGTATTTCGCTTAAAATTCCGTAACACTGAAACTACGGAAGAATAGGAGATCAAAACATATAACTATACTCGTACCATAGCTAAGCTTCATCTCAATGTGAATAAGTGGATTTTCAAACATATAAAATCAAAACTTATCAGCCATTCTAGAAATTTTTAAAACGTAAAAGGGGAATCTCTAACCGCCTTACGGCAAGTTACGTCAAAAGCTAATTTGAGATATTTTTTTAATGTTCCCTATATATCTTTTAATTTGTGCAGTGAGTGGTATTTGAGAAGTTCATTTAGGCAAAACTTCAAAGGATCTCTTTATCAGTATTTATTAATGAATATACATAGTGTAAATCAAATTGAAAACAGATTGATGTGTAGAGAAACAATATTTATTTGAATCTATCAACAAAAGAAGTGAATTGTTGATATATAATATATCATAAATATACACTCAAAAGAAGATACGTTGTCTTTTATGAATATAATAGTATGTAAAGCTATATTTTCAATTCTAATTTACAGTTTTATTATTAGCAAAATCATATAGGATACAAAAATAACACATGATCAAAGTAGATATAGTTCATCAATAGAAATGTAATTTATTGAATATAGGTATAACACTGCTCATGTAGCAGTGTAAAATTCAACATGGCATTATTTATAAGCTACAGATAAATATTGCAAGACAGTAAAAAGAGTAAAGATTGATTAAAACATGCTCACAAAATGATTACAATGCAGAAAGGTTTCCAAACAACGTTTAATTAAGTGAGAAATAATTATGTGCAAACTGTCTTACATTAATACTGATGTTTCTAAAAACAAATCAAACCTTTCTTTGTTTTTGTAAATAACATGGCTATGAAATTATTGTATTTCCTTGTGAGATATGTGTTTATAGAATTGTTTTTATATAATTATAAAGTAAATATATTGTAAGAATCAAGAATAAACGTGTTAATGGAACGATTGTGAAATAATGTAAGACAGATAGGCTTTTTTCAATTATAGACACAAAGTAAAATAACTGAACAGACTATTCTTGAATGTTTGGCAAACAAAACGCGTCGGCCATATGCATATTACCTTGACCTTAAATTTCTTAATTGTCTAATTCGCTTAAAATTACGTAACACTGAAACTACGAACAAATATATCAAAACATATAATTACCTTAGCTGCATCTCAGTGTGATAAATGGCGATTCAAACATGTATAAAAAGGAAAAGAAAACGGTTTTATCAACGGAAAAGGGATATGGCTAACCGGCCTAAGGCAAGTTACGTCACCAGCTCATTTTAATAATCAAATAATCTATGCTCAACGAATCGGGGAGTGAATAATCTAGCCTTCCGGCATTGTAAGACGTGACATATTTGCATAGAACTTTAAACTATCACAGCATGCTAAAGACATATTTCGGTAAGGGAATAGGGGCGATATCGTCGGCATACTGAGCAATTACGTAATCAGTATCACCTACTTTATTTAACTTCTTTTCTTATCTTTGTTTGTCCTGACCAGTAGAGATAATATACCAGTATGTAGCAAATATTTCTACAAACAAAATAAAAATATATTGGGATTGCGGATTAGTCAAATGTGTTCCATGCATTAATCTCCACCCTCCCCTCAATTAATTAATTTACTGGTAAATTAAGAATGTGTTACTTTCAGTGCTATAGACTGGATGAAGTCAAGTCCGGTCCCGAACGGATAGACAAGTCCAAAGAAATGCCAACAACAACAACAACGCGTTGATCGCTCATAGGCTGTTTAATTGATCGCTCATAGACTGTTTAATACCAGATGGCGTCGCCCTTAAAATAATACCCCCTCATTATCAACTGTCCTCTTTCTATGCCGCTTTATAATAAGGAAATATTTTGCATCAAATGGTCATGTCAAAAGCATTTTCAAATTATATACCGATTTCTTACCAGGCTATCTGGTTGACCGAAAGTTAAAGGGGTTGATGCACTATTTTCAAACAAGGTTTATTTTAATGGGATCTAAACAACTTGAAAAAAGCTGAAAGAAATATCAAAATAACATGAAAAATAAAAGAGATATGACCTATTGAAAATTTGCAAAGAAACAGAAATGGAGACGGCCAATTTTGAACGATGACGTCATCGCGCCTTTTTACCATATATGGAATAGTGACAACATGTCTTTTAAAGCAAAGAAAATCACTGCAAATGAAAAATAAACATAGCATATACATCTGTATATTTAGTTTTAATCAATTTGCAGTGGTTTGTTTCGCTTTAAAATGTGTTTTGTCTATATGCCATGTATAGTAAAAAGGCATGATGACGTCATCGTTCCAAGATGGCCGCCTCCATTTATGTTCTTTGCAAATTTTCAATCGGTCATATCTTCTTTATTGTTCATGGCATTTTTATATTTCTTTCAGCTTTTTTCGAGTTTTCAGAGCCCTTTTAAATAAATCTTGTTTGAAATTAGTCCATCAACCCCTTTAAGGGAAAATCTCAAAATTGTGTTGTCATTAAAACCTCTATTTAAAACGTTCGCAACACCTTCGGTATTCGAATAAAACGCCGTCGGAACAATACGACAGTTTTGTACGGTGTCCTGTTCATGCTGTTAGGGCCATGTTACCATCGCATTTTACCATCGACCATTGACCTAGACATTTTTCTACGGTAATCGTGAGCTCTTGATCAGCATGAGAATTGATAAGTCGATGGTCGTTAAGATGCGATGGTCGATGGTAAGATGCGATGGTCGATGGTAAGATGCGATGGTAAGATACGATGGTCGATGGTAAGATGCGATGGTAAGATGCGATGGTCGATGGTAAGATGCGATGGTCGATGGTCCATCGCATCTTACCATCGACCATCGCATCTTACCATCGACCATCGCATCTTACCATCGCATTTTACCATCGACCATCGCATCTCACCATCGACCATCGACCTAGGTCGATGCTAGATGGTAAGATGCGATGGTAAGTTGGCCCTAACAGGACACCGTAGTTTTGGTTGCGCGCCATAGAATTATTTGCTAGTAGCGTTAATGTTATTTAAAGTATGTCTCCCAATATTACATCTTGCGTGTCCGAAAATAGACAACAGTACGCGTTATTCGTAAGTCAAGTCGGAGTACGACAAGGTTAAAAATATCACCTAGTTTGTTCTCTCTATTCTCGAAAGACCTTGAGAATCATATATCCAATGATAATGTCGGCGTTAAACTTAACTTCAGATACATGGGTATAACGTTATCTTTCATTAATATACTAGTATGTAAAGCTGAAGTTTCCATTTTAATTTATAGTTTTATTATTAGCAAAATCATATAGGCCACATAACACATACTATTATTTAAATAGTGTTCAAAGTAGATATAGTTCATCAATAGAAATAATTTATTGAATATAGGTATAACACTGCTCATGCAGCAATGCTGCAGCAATGTAAAATTCAATATTGCTTTACTTATAATCTACAGTTAAATTTGGCAAGACAACAAAAAGAGTTTGAAGAATAAAGATTGATTAAAACATGCTCACAGAATGATTACAATGCAAAAAGGTTTCCAAACAACGTAAGTGGGAAAAAATATGTGTAAACAGAATTACATTAGTACTGATGTTTCTAATTCTGTTTTAATTCACACCCTTCTTTTTTTTTGTAAATAAGATGTCTATGGTTTAATTTATTTTAATGTTATGGAATGCTTTTTATATAATTATAAAGTAAAATCTATTTTAAGAATCAAGAATGAACGTGTTAATGGAACGATTGTGAAATAATGTTAGACGGTTACGCTCTTTCTTCAATTATAACCACAAGTAAAATAACTGAACATACTATTTTTGAATGTTTGGAAAACAAAACGCGTCTGCCATATGAATATTGCCTTGACCTTAATTTTCTTAATTGTCTATTTAGCTTAACATTACGTAACACTGAAACTACGAACACATAGATAAAACATATGACTTCCTAGGCTGCATCTCCATGTGATAAGTGGCGATTCAAGCATGCAAAAAATGAAATATTTTGGCAATGCTAGAATTTTATAATCGCTAACCGTCTTATTACGTATTCAGTATTACCTACTTTATTTAACTGCTTTAATATCTTTGGTTGTCCTGACTAGTACAGCTAATATACCAGTATAATCTCGCAAATATTTCTACAATCAAAATAAAATATACTGGGATTGCGGATTAGTCAAATGTGTTCCATGCATTAATCTCCACCCTCCCCTCAATTTGCTTAATTTACTGGGAAATTAAGAATGTGTTACTTTCAATGCTAGACTGGCTGAAGTCAGGTTCGTTCCCGAACGGCTAGCCAAGACCTACTGGTTTTTCCTGGGAAATTCCAACAACAACAACAACGCGTTGATCGCTCATAGGCTGTTTAATACAAGATAGCGTCGCCCTTCAAATAATACCCTCTCATTATCAACTGTTCTCTTTCTATGTCGCTTTATAATAATGCAAAATGTGCAATTAAAGGTGATGTCAAAAACTTCAAATTATATACCGAATTCTAACCATGCTATCTGTTGTAATTCGTTGGTTGACCGGAAGTTAGGGAAAATCTCAAAACTGTGGTGTCATTAAAATCATTATTTAAGAGATATGTTCCCTTTTGTGAAATTCCATTGAAAGTGCATTAACAAAAGAAAAGAATTAGAACTCAAATAAAATCCTGAACTCTTTTACATTTGACTTGCAGTTTAATATGTTTACATGTTTATCTATAATTGAGGAATAAAAGAAAACATGATAAAAGTGTGTATTCATCCATACTCAGATGATGACGTCATACTCAAGGTCATATGTGTATTGACTAATTCACATATGAAGTATGTATTTATATTTCAAGTGTAGCACTGCATCGATAAATCGACATACGTTATCTTTTATGAATAGAATAGTATGTAAAGCTAATGTTTTCATTTTAATTTGCAGTTTCATTATAAGAAACAAACATATGGGCCACAAAAATAACCCATACTATTATTGTAAATAGTGTTCAAAGTAGATATAGAAAGAATTTATTGAATATATGTGTAACATTGCTCATATAGCAATGTGAAATTCAACATTGGTTTACTATCTACAGATACATTTGGCAAGACAGCAAAAAGAGTTTGAAGAATAATACTTGATTAAAAAATTCTCACAGAATGATTACAATACAGAAAAGGTTTGAAAACAACGTTTAAGTAAGTGGGAAAAATATGTGCCAACTGAATTACATTAGTACAGGTGTTTCTAATTCTTTTTTAATTCACACTCTTTGTTTTTGTAAATAAGATGGCTATGGTTTAAATTATTGCAATGTATTTCCTTGTGAGATATGTGTTTATCGAATTGTTTTTATATAATTATAAAGTAAAATCCATTGTAAGAATCAAAAATAAACGTGTTCATGGAACGATTGTGAAATAATGTTAGACAGTTAGGCCCTGTTTTCCAATTATAATCACAAAGTATAATAACTGAACATACTATTCTTGAATAACGCGTCGGCCATATGCATATTGCCTTGACCTTAATTTTCTTAATTGTCTATTTCGCTTAAAAGTACGTAACACTGAAACTACGAACAAATAGATCAAAACATATAACTACCTAGGTTGCATCTCAATGTGGTAAGTGGCGATTTAAACATGTAAAAAATTAAAAAGTATCGGCCATGCTAGAATTTTATAAACGGAAAAGGGCAATCGCTAACCGCCTTATCCCTGGCCTCCCACAATGCTTCTGTGCCCTGGCAAATTACGTCATAAGCTCATTTGAAATAATCTATGCATAAGGGACCAAGCAATTTGTATTGTGGGGTTGGGACCGTTGCAAAATGGCATGAGACATGTACATATTTGCAGTGACAAACCATGGGACGATACTTTTTTCCGCTTTCCTACCATGGGACGTACACCTTTTGTTTTAAGTCAAATTTGTTTTGCAAAAACTTTCAACAATACACATATTGAAGCAGTGATCTTAGATCATAAGAAAGTGCTTATGGACTAGGCAATATTTATCATCTGGGCGTTAGACCGGTTCAGAATGGCATGGGACAGGTACTTTCTTGTCGTGAAAACCATGGGACGATACCTGTTTTCGTTTGCTTGCCATGGGACATATAGTTTTTTTTTATTTTTATATTTGCACCGGTCCCCCACCCCCGCCCCCACCCCTACAACCCTCCCCTCCATAACATTTCAAAGTAGATATAGTTCATCAATAGAAATAATTTATTGAATAAAGGTATAACACTGCTCATGTAGCAATGTAAAATTCAACATTGCTTTACTTATAATCGATAGATAAAATTGGCAAAACATAAAAAAGAGTTTGAAGAATAAAGATTGATTAAAACAAGTTCCCAGAAAGATTACAATGCAGAAAGGTTTCCAAACACTGTTTAAGTAAGTAAAAAATACATACGTTCAACTGTATTACATTAAATTTAGTACTGATGTTTCAAATTCCTTTTTTATTCCCACCCTTCTTGTTTTTGTAAATAAGATGGCTATGGTTTAAATTATTGCAATGTATTACCTTGTGAGATATGTGTTTAGCCTATAGAATCGTTTTTATTTATTTATAAAGCAAAATCTATTTTAAGAATCAAGAATGGAACGATTGTGAAATAATATTAGACAGTTAGGCTGTTTTTCAATTATAATCACAAAGTAAAATAACTGAACAGACTATTTTTGAATGTTTGGAAAACAAAACGCGTCGGCCATACGCATATTGCCTTGACCTTAATTTTCTTAATTGTCTATTTCCCTTAAAAGTTCGTAACACTGAAACTACGAACAAATATATTTAAGAAATAGAACATCGTTTACTGTGAATTATCGTTTAATATATCACGGTTTGGAGTTAAATTGTAAACAATAATTTCACGAGCCTGAAGGGCGAGTGAAATTATTGTTTACAATTGAACGACAAACCGTGATATATTATAGATAATTCACCGTAAACGATGTTCTATTTCTATTCTAATACCCCTAAAATGTGAAAATAACGCACACATCTGAAATCTTTCGCATTGCTTTGCTTACTCTCCTAACGTTGCATACGTTACAATGCGTAATGCGCAATGCGCAATGCTTATTCTCCTAACGTTGCAACAATTACAGTGATATATCGTTCAATATAACGAGATATTTTAAACTAGCTATATAGTGCGGGTGTATTAGAATAAAACATATAACTACCTAAGCTGCATCTCACTGTGATAAGGGGCGATTCAAACATGTAAAAAAAGAAAAATATAGGCCATGCTAGAATTTTATAAACGGAAAAGGGGAATCGATAACCGCCTTAAGGCAAGTTACGTCACAAGCTCATTTGAATAATCAAATTATCTATGCTCAACGAATCCGGCAGTGAATAACCTAGGCCTCCGATATTGTAAGACTGACATATTTGCATAGAACTTTAAAACTATTAGAGCATGCTAAAGACATATATCGGTTAGGGAATAGGGGCGATATCGTCGGCATACTGAGCAATTCGTATTCAGTATCAACTACTTTATTTAACTCCTTCTTTATTTAACTCCTTTTAATATCTTTGGTTGTCCTGACTAGTACAACTAATATACCAGTATGTAGCAAATATTTCTACAAACAAAATAAAAATATATTGGGATTGCGGATTAGTCAAATGTGTTCCATGCATTAATCTCCACCCTCCCCTCAATTTACTTTATTAACTGGTAAATTAAGAATGTGTTACTTTCAATGCTAGACCGGCTGAAGTCAGGTCCGGTCCCGAACGGCTAGACAAGAACTACCGGTTTTTCCTGGGAAATTCCAATAACAACAACAACGCGTTGATCGCTCATAGGCTGCTTAATTAATCGCTCATAGACTGTTTAATACGAGATGGCGTACCCCCGCATTATCAACTGTTCTCTTTCCATCATGTCCATGTCGCTTTATAATAATGCAATATTTTACATTAAATGGTGATGTCAAAAGCATTTTCAAATTATATACCGATTTCTTACCATGTTATCTGTTGTTATTAGTTGGTTGACCGGAAGTTAAGGGAAACTCTCAGAATTGTGTTGTTATTAAAATGAGCCTGGCTGATACTAAACTGTGTTATATGGCCAGCTAAGTTAAGGTTGGATATTTTCGTGTAGGTATTTATTAATAGGCCTAGGTAAAGGTAATGGTGGTCTATGTCCATATGTCCCCTTTTGTGGAATCCCATTGAAAGTGGATTAACAAAAATAACATATTATAACTCAAATAATCCAGAATATTTTCACATGTAACTTGCAGTTTAATATGTTTACATGTTTATCTAGATTGTGCTATAATTGAAGAATACAAACAAAACAAGACTAAAGTGTGTTCATCCATACTCAGCTTATGTCATACTCATATCACCTATTCGTTTTTACAACAAGAACAATACAGTCTTCCCTCGAAGAGTATTATCACGGAGAACGTTATACGTCCCTGGTATTATATAATATTGCTAACAGTTAGTTGTAATATTTAAATAATAACTGTCCACTGTGTTTCTCAGTGTAACTGGTGATGGGTGTGCTTATATACAACTTGAATTACTGTATCAAATAATATCAAATAATAGAAAAGGCATAGCAATTATAATAATATGTTTCATTTGTTAAAAAAACGTCGTTTTATTTTGTTTTGCTTTTGCGGGTAGGGTTGGAGGGGTGGGGCAGCAGTACCAAATATATACCAAACCAGATCGATCCCTGTAGGGGTTAGGTTTGGTAGGGTGCATACCCCTTCTACTGTGTGAGTGGGGAGGGCGAATGTCCCCATCTATTGCTGCAAGATCTGATAAGCCCATAATATGAAAGCCGTCATCGTAAAACCTGCCAAAGGTTGCAACAGAGGACGATTTTGAAGGTCTGTCTATTCAGTATATACGGACCCTGAATGGGATCAGTCATTTTTATAGAGTTTATTTCTGAATTGGTAATCAGTGATATCATTGATCCGAATAGATGATATCACTCATTCAAAATGAATGTGTGATATCACCAAGTCGAATCAGGATAGCACCTATTCGAATGGGTAATATCACTCATTAGTTTTGAATAAGTGATATCACTGATTCGAATGAGTGATATCACTGATTCGAATAGATGATATCACCCTTTAAATAGGTGATATCACGCATTTTATATGAATCGGTGATATCGCCTATTTAAATGCGTGATATCACCTATTCGAATCAGTGATATCACCGATTCGAATAGGTGATATCACCAAATGGTATTAAAACGTAATACGGTGCTCCATACTAAACCACTTGCAACACTAATATAAGTGGGAAGGATAAAATAACTCCAGAGGGAAGCCAATAGTTATGCCCAGAGTCATGGTGGATATACATTTACATGCTTTAGTACATCATCATCTATGTCTCATAACTGTACTGATTACAGTTTCCGGAAAAAACATTCTTGTTTTTCAGTGGTTTCTATGTTTAAACTTTCAATAACAGCCCCTGGGCGGGGCCAATAGTGAAAAGAGACAAAATGCAATTCAGCAACATACAGTAACTATATTTATCGTTTTTGAAGAGATATTTTTCTAATGGTCCCTATATGTCTTTAATTGGTGCAGTGATTGATATTTGAGAAATTCATTTAGGTAAAACTTAATGAATGAACATACTGTAAATCAAATTGAAAACATATACATGTATTTGTACTGAGACAATATTTGAATCTATCAACAAAAGAAGTTTATGGTTGATATATAATATATCATAAACATACACTCAAAAGAACACACGTTGAATATAATACCATGTAAAGATAACGTTTTCATTTTAACTTACACTTTTATTATCAGCTAAATCATATAGGCCACACAAATAACACATACTACTATTTAAATAGTGTTCAAAGGAGATATATTTCATCAATAGAAATATAGGTATAACACTGCACATGTAGCAATGTAAAATTCAACATTGCTTTACTATCTACAGATAAATTTGGCAAGACAGCAAAAAGAGTTTGAAAAATAAAGATTGATTAAAACATTCTCACAGAATGATTACAATTCAGAAAAGGTTTCAAAACAACGTTTAAGTAAGTGGGGGAAAATATGAGCAAACTATATTACATTAATACTGGTGTTTCTAATTATTTTTTAATTCACACCATACTTTGTTTTTGTAAATGAGATGATGATTGCAAGGTATTTTCTTGTGAGGTGTGTGTATAGCCTATAGAATTGTTTTTATATGATTATAAAGTAAAATCTAATTTAAGAATCAAGATTAACCGTGTTAATGGAACGATTGTGAAATAATGTTAGACAGTTAAGCCTTTTTTCAATTATAATCACAAAGTAAAATAACTGAACATACTATTCTTGGATAACGCTTCGGCCATTTTCATATTGCCTTGACCTTAATTTTCTTAATTGTCTATTTCGCTTAAAATTACGTAACACTGAAACTACAAACAAATAGATCAAAACATATAATTACCTATGCTGCATCTCAATGTGATAAGTGGCGCTTCAAACATGTAAAAAAAGAAAAATTAACGGCATTGCTAGAGTTTATAATGCATAATCGCTAACCGCCTTTTGACAAATTACGTCACATGCTCATTTGAAATAATTGACAAGCGTCGAAGATGATCAAGACTAAAATAATCAATGCTCAACGAATCCGGCACTGTGCAACCTAGCCGTCCGGGGTCGTTATTCTATGGGATCACTTTACTTCGTTACACCGGCATTATAAGACCTGACATATTTGCACATAACTTTAAAACTATAGGAGCATGCTAGAAACATATTTCGGTAAGGGAATAGGGGAAGTATCATCGGCATTTTGAGTAATTACGTATTCAGTATCAGCTACTTTGACTCCTTTCATATCTTTGTCCTGCTCAGTACAGCTAATATACATGTACCAGCAGCAAATATATCTACATATAAAATAAAAATATATTGGGAATGCGGATTAGTCAAATATCCATGCAATTAATCCCCACCCTCCCCTCAATGTACTTAAATAACTGGTAAATTAAGAATGTGTTACTTTCAATGCTAGAATGGCTGAAGTCAGGTCCGGTCCCGAACGGCTAGGCAAGACCTACCGGTTTTTCCTGGGAACAACAACAACGCGTTGATCGCTCATAGGCTGTTTAATACAAGATGGCGTCGCCCTTCAAATAATACCCGTCATTATAAACTTTCCTCTTTCCTCTGTCGCTTTATATGCAATATTTGCATTAAAGGGTGATGTCAAAAACATTTTCAAATTATATACCGAATCCATACCAATGATACCATGCTATCTGTTGTTAAGACCGGAAGTTAGGGAAAATCTCAAATTGTGTTGTACTTAAAATCATTATTTAAGATATATGTCCCCGTTTGTGGAATCCCATTGAAAGTGCATTAACAAAAGAAGAAAAATAGAACTCAAATAATCCTGAATATTTTTACATGTAACTTGCAGTTTAATATGTTTACATGTTTATCTAGATTGTGCTATAATTGAAGAATACAAAAAAAAACATTATTAAAGTGTGTTCATCAATACTCAGCTTATGTCATACTCATATTTCACAAGTATGTATTTATATATCAAGCGTAGCACTGCATAGATAAATGCGCAATCATATTTAACTGGAAGTTTCATGTAAAAATATTCAGGATTATTTGAGTTCTATTTTTCTTCTCAATGGGATTACATAAAAGGGCATAAAATTCTTCAAATGTTCACAAACATTCCCGGTATGCGAATAAAGAACTTCCTTCAGCTTTATTAATTATTCCTTCAGCGCTTGACCTGCTTCAATATCCGCAGCTGGTTCTGCGCCGAGTTCTTTAATGAAATGCCTAACATTTTCGGCGCTGATGTCGACCATTAGAAAATCATCGCATTGAAGGAAATTGATGTCTACGTTGTGTAATATATATTCAGATTGAGTTAAAAAGAGAATGCAACAGTACGTGTAAATGTATTCATTTAATCAGTTTACAAAAGAACCTTTATATTGATCATTCAATGATATACTTACAGTGAGCTCGGGGTCTTCCGGATCAGCAGGTTTCATATTACATGTATTATCTCGGAATCGGTTTACTGCGCGTGACATTAACGGAGTCCAACGTCTGTCGGCAAGATGTGTTCACGAATTGCCTCTTCGACGATTTCCTTCACCTGTGATTAAATTATAGACAATCTAAAAATTAAATAGCGGATCTTATCCTATAATAATTGACCAGCTGTATTCACCTCCGAATAGATTATATTTCCACAATAATTTGATAGTAATTATATAATTAAATAACGACGACCTGTCTGTTTAATATATTTGACCAAGATACAGATATACCTCGCACTTCACTAAAGTTTTCTTCATGACACCAAAGTCGGACGAATGGTCGTGTCTCTTGCTGCCGGGACAGAACAAATCTGCAAACTATGTGACAGTCGCCTGTCCTCGTATCTTTTTACTGCGGATCCTGCCGACGTCTCGTACGTTTTCTACAAAATAAAATGCTAAATAACCGATTAATAATGAAGGTGCTTGAGTGTTCACAGGGCTAAAGTTGACGGACGAACGGACGACGGACAACTCGTCATCCCATAAGCTCTACTGGCCGAAAATAAATAAATATGTTCGGCCATGCTAGAAAGTTTATAAACGGAAAAAGGTAAAGTTACGGCGAGTTACGTCACACGCTCATTTAAAATAAACTATGCTCAACGAATCCGACAGTGTGTAACCTAACCGTCCGGCATTATAAGACCTGACATATTTGCATAGAACTTTAAAACTATTAAAGAATGCTAAAAACATATTTCGGTTAGGGAATAGGGGAAATATCATCGGCATATTGAGTAATTACGTATTCAGTATCAGCTACGATAACTCCTTTAATATCTTTGTCCTGATCAGTACAGTTAATATACATATACCAGCAGCAAATATTTCTACATATAAAGTAAAAATATATTTGGATTGCGGATTAGTGACAACGCCGCATTGTATGAATAGCATTGGAGGTCACGTCAGATTGACCTTACGATTAGCCAATCAGAGTTCAGCCTTCAAAATCGTTCGGTATAGACTTCTTCACTGCTTCACTTTTAGGTTATAAAACGCACAAAAATTGCGTTGATAAACATAACACATCAACCATTATTGAATATTTGCTGAATAAAACCAAGATTGTTTAACGGAATTCAATAGCGGTACAAAAAAAAAGAATTACGGTACCGCTTCGTAGGGTTGAACTCGTAACCACAGTAAAATTGCACTTGTGGATAATAATTTGATTTTAATGAGATTGTCTATAATTAGTAATCACATATTCTCCGATAGTACTTGTTTGATATCAAGTAAAACAGGTTTTGAATTAATTATAGATATATGTTTACCTATCACACAATCTCAAAAGTGAGTCTTCGACTGCGTCCATCTGGGTTTTTTCATGGATGTTGTTTTTGCAGCTGTCAGTGTCGTCATCTAAAGACCTGGATTGGTCACTAAAGAAACAGTTTGTTTGTTTGTATGGTGTTTTACGTCATTTTCAACATATGTAATATTATATATGACGAACCAGCACTGTACACCTACAGCCATTCGGTAGAATCGACTGCGGTAGGTGTGCAGTATTGTTCGACCGCCATATATAACCTTACATGTATTGAAAATGACGTAAAACACGATACAAACAAACAAACAAATAAACAAACTGTTTCTTTAGCGACAAATCCCAGTCTGGAATGACCCAAATTCTGTCAAAGCTTTATAAATACGTTTAGATCAAGAGTTGTTGATTGTTTTATACAACGACGGTTTGTAGATAAGGAATCAAGTGGTATACTTGAATTATATAATAATTGTAAACAGAGTTTTAATTATGAATCCTACCTTGATATTTTACCATGTAATCTCAGACCGTATTTAACAAAATTTAGAATATCAGCACATTTGTTAAGAATGCAGACCGGTAGATACTCTCGTAATACAATACACAGTAATGAAAGATATTGTCAATTCTGTCACAGTATTGATTTGGAAGATGAATACCATTTTATTGTGATTTGTGCTTGTTACACAAGAATCCGGACAATTTATATTAAAAATTATTATTATAATAGACCTAGTATGTTTAAATTCTTAGATTTACTGCCGACACAGGATAAGAATATTGTTATAAAATTAGCACAATGTATTAGTATAACAATATTCTTATCCTGTGTCGGCAATAATTCTTTGGCTTTAAGGAATACAGTATTGATTAATTAAACAATAAAGCCCTTTTGTATTTTCATCCTCATGTATCAGTTATTTAATATTACTATTGCTCATAGAAAATGTATTTTTGTCTAAAATCACTTGACTTATTATGCATGAAAATGTATGTAGGTATATATAACGATGTACATATGTACAAGTTAAATAAAATATATGTTCTGTTCTGCTTTAATTGGTGTGGTGAGTGGTATTTGAGAAGTTTATTTAGGTAAAAGTTAATGAATGTGCATATTGTAAATCTCAAATTGAAAACAGATTTATTTGTATAGACACAATATGTATTTGAATCTATCAACAAAAGAAGTGTATGGTTGATATATAATATATCATAACCATACACTCAAAAGAACACACGTTATCTTTTATGAATATAATAGTATGTAAAGATAACGTTTTCATTTCAACTTAAACTTTTATTATCAGCAAAAACATATAGGCCACACAAATAACACATACTACTATTTAAATAGTGTTCAAAGTAGATATAGCTCATCACTAGATATAGCTCATCACTAGATATAGTTCATCAATAGAAATAATGTATTGAATATAGGTATAACACTGCGCATATAGCAATGTAAAATTCAACATTGCTTTACTATCTACAGATAAATTTGGCAAGACAGCAAAACGAGTTCGAAGAATAACGATTGATTAAAACATTCTCACAGAATGATTACAATACAGAAAAGATTTCAAAACAACATTTAAGTAAGTGGGAAATAAATATGTGCCTACTGTATTATATTAATACTGATGTTTCTAATTCTTTTTTAATTCACACCCTTTGTTTTTGTAAATAAGATGGTTATGGTTTAAATTATTGCAATGTATTTCCTTGTGAGATATGTGTTTATAGAATTATAAAGTAAAATATATTGTAAGAATCAAGAATAAACGTGTTAATGGAACGATTGTGAAATAATGATAGACAGTTAGGCCGTCACAAAGTAAAATAACTGAACATGCCATTCTTGAATGTTTGGAAAACAAAACACGTCGGCCATATGCATATTGCTTTGACCTTAATTTTCTTAATTATCTATTTCGCTTCAAGAAGCATTGATACTACGAACAAATAAATCAAAACATATAACTATCTAGGCTACACAATGTGATACGTGGCGATTCAAACCTGTAAAAAAAGAAAAAAAGATAGACATTTTATAAACGGAAAAGCGAAATCGCTAACCGCCTTTCGGCAAGTTACGTCACAAGCTCATTTGAAATAATCTATGCTCAAAGAATCCGGCAGTGAATAACCTAGGCCTCCGGCATTGTAAGACGTGACTTATTTGCATGGAACTTTAAAACTATTAGAGCATGCGCTAAAGACATATTTCGGTAAGAGAATAGGGTAGATATCGTCGGCATATTGAATAATTACGTATTCAGTATTACCTACTTTATTTAACTCCTTTAATATCTTTGGTTGTCCTGACTAGAACAGCTAATATACCAGTATGTAGCAAATATTTCTTGTTGCTTTCAATGCTAGACTGGCTGAAGTCAGGTCCGGCTAGACAAGACCTACCGTTTTTTCCTCGGAAACTCCAACAACGCGTTGATCGCTCATGGTCGCTTATAGACTGTTTAATACAAGATGACGCCGCCCTTCAACTAATACTACCTCATTATCAATGATACGATATCATCATACAAACAAACAAACTGTTTCTTTAGCCATCAATGACGACACTGACGCAGAAGGGACAGCTGCAAAAACAACGTCCATGAAAAAAACAGATGGACGCAGGCGAAGACTCACTATTGAGAGTGTATGATAGGTAAATTACCTTTACCAATATTTTTTTTACAGAAAATAAAGAGTGTTTACATCTTTACTTTAAATGTGTTTTTTCCCGGTATGTACCTATATATTATATTTGATTTTCTGATTATTTGTAAATATAATTATGTAGTATGCACATCAAGCAATCATTTCATTAGAAAATATACAAAATTAAGTTAAACTTACTTTTCTTTTTTAATATTCTCTCAATAACAATATAGGTGCTGTAGTTATGTTAGGGTTAGATGCATAAATCATTCTTCCGCTAATGTCATCGATAGTAATTGTTGACTTTTCTTCTTGAATCTTAAAACGTTAAAGAAGTATATTTTCAAACAATTAAAGTATTCCTTTTCATATTTAATACAATAAATAGGGAATATAGTGTAATTTAAAAGATACAAGTTGTTTATTATTTATCATGTCGATCTGTATAATGCTGCCGAGAAACAGAGTGTCCGAGATAAAATCTTATCTCGGCAGTTACTTTCCTATCCCTTCAGGTGTGTCCTCGGTCACCCGGCCCGCTTCTGATCCAGAACCAGGGCCCGTGGGGTAATAGCACGTTTGAAATCGCCCCAAACACAGCCTCGCACAGCCTCGGGTTTCTTTTCTTTTTTTTGTCAGCCTCACCTGATAAACTGGATGTGATCATGTACTAACTTGATATTCTCTTTATTATTGTCTATATTACAGATTAACATTTCAAATTAATACAGCTTGAAATATAGTGGTACTGTTTTCTTTTTAATATTATCCATTTTAAACAATGTTAAATGACAAGGTAAACAACTGCGTAACTGCTTGACATAAAAGCCTACCCATAAATATCTAAGACAAATTAGGTATCAAGATTCAATACTTAAAAAATAGAAAATATGGGTGAAGGGTGCAGGCGTGTGGGTGGGGGCTTTCTTGAGTTTGTCCACAAAAGCGATATTGACTTTGACTTGTCCGATTGGCTTTCAGCGGTGAATACGCGATTCATTCGATTAAAGGCCATGCCCGTGCACCCGTTGACGCATGTGTATGCCGATTCAATGGTGATACCAAGAAGATTCGACAGCGCAGTCATATGCCAGTACAGACTGGTAACTGCCTATTGTAGCACAGTCCAAACAATCATGGTTATAATCCGGTGAAAGTGGCTCCAAGCTCCTGTAAGCTGGATGACCTACGCTTGATATGTATTGCACTTTCCACATAATGGAATTTGTGCGTTAAAGGACAAATTACTGTTATTTAAGAGGCCATATAACATGTATTGTATAACATGCTGCCGGTGCAATTTATAACTGACACCGGCAACTCTAATTATCACTTCCTCTTCCTTCAGAAAATGTCATAGAACAAAAGGTTGCAGTAATTTATACGGTACAAAATATTTATCAGTATTCGCAACATAAAACGTACTATTAAGGCTGTTGTAAATTGGCTTGTACGTTAGTATTCATTTATAATGAACTATTTGTTGCAGATGAATGTAATTACTCAAGATTAAGAGAGATTGTAAGGTTGCTGTCCTCCCTTTGTCTTCATGTTAGAGGTCATTACATGGAGTAACTCGTGTTTCATTAATTTTAAATTTTGTTCTATATCCTGTAATTTTCATTATCATTTGTCTGACAAAGGCAATACATTTTTCTTGCAAAATCTACGTCTCGGACTGCAACGTTTTCTTTCCGTTTTACACAAGAAATAAAAAATCGTTACCCCTCTGGCAATCGGACTGTTAGCGTCAGTTATTTCCTCTATTTGAGGAGTATGAATGCTCTCTATTTGAGGCAGTCTCTATTTGACTTTTCTCTTTGCGCTCTCTATTTGAGGCGTTTTTTATTTTGGCGAGACGTTTGCGTCAGCCAATTCCTCTATTTGAGGCGTATGTTTGCTCTCTATTTGAGGCAGTCTCTATTTGAGGTTTTTATTCTTTGCACTCTCTATTTGAGGCGTTTTTTATTTTGGCGGAACATTTGCGTCAGCCAATTCTTCTATTTGAGGCGTATGTGTGCTCTCTATTTGAGGCAGTCTCTATTTGAGACTTTTTTTTCTTTGCGCTCTCTATATTTGATGCGTTTTTTATTGTGGCGAGACATTTGCGTCAGCCAATTCCTCTGTTTGAGATTGTTATTTTACAGATGTTTATGTTAGCCACGCAACGAATTTGGTATATCTTTAGTTTAACCACGTTATTTTTAGTCTAGTTTCTAAGCTGTGTTCCGCATCCCCCATGTGTGGCGGTGTCGCACATTGATTTTCTTTTCGCAAACTGCGTGACTTGTGGCAGTTTTTCGCGGTCACAGCAATTAATGACTTAAATTATTGTGTAGTTAATAAGAATTTTACATTTTCAATACAAGAACTTTCAATTAGGTACATTTGTCTTTGTGAACTGCTGTACCCAGGGTTCATAAGGTACATATATACGTTTTAATTAACTACACATTTTATCTGCTATTTTGTTGAAGCCGTGGCCCATATATTCCAATAAACATAAACTGTAAACATCGCCTTATATTGTTCTAAATCCATCTTTAATAACAGCGGTACCTTAATTCTACATATAATATGTGCTTAGAAGGGCGTGCCTGTTTGTGCCGTAGGCTTCTGACTAAATAAAAGTTTGAGATTTCGTCACGGGAAACATCTATTCTTCCAGGATGTTGAGACGCGAAAACGTGTTCTATTAGGAGTGAGGTACTTTTGTGCGTCTTTTTCAGTTCGTTGATGCCTTTAGAGCAAGAAATAAAACATATTTACCCCTCTGTATTCAATTGTATGATAAAGAAAATGTTGTTATCGGCGAAGATTAAATTGTAGCACACATCTAAAGAGCGTGTGTTTGTATATGTTCCACGTTTGTATATTTTTCAAATACATTAGCGCTATATGCAGATCCTTGGACGAAAATGACATCATATAGAGCCCTGGCAGATCATATACATGCTCTATTTGATGTTTTATTCCTTGTTATACTACTATATAACCCCGTGAAATTCATTTTAAAAAGTGTTACGTTTATTATACATTTTATTTGAGAAAGCCCATATACATGCACGTATATGTACTAATTACTGCATTGCTACCATGTTATACTTTGTATTTGTATCCTCACGCGCTTTATTATGAGGCGCCGTATTGCTTTTTAATACAATATCAGTGATATCACCTATTTGAATGAGTGATATTATGAGGCGCCGTATTGCTTTTTAATACAATTCAGTGATATCACCTATTTGAATGAGTGATATCACTCATTCAAATAGGTGATATCACTGATTCAAACTTAAATGAGTGATATCACCTATTCGAATAAGTGATATCATCTATTCGAATCGGTGATATCACTGATTCGAATAGGTGATATCACTGAATCAAAACGAAAGGGTGATATCACCTACTGAATGGGTGATATCACCTATTCGAATCAGTGATATCACTCATTCAAATAGGTGATATCACTCATTTAATAGGTGATATCACCCTTTCGTTTTGAATCAGTGATATCATCTATGATCGACCACCAAAAACATATAAAATCTACAAACAGATTGTTTAGGTAGTAGCTTTTGATTATCAAAATTAAGTTATCAAATTACCCCACAGCAAGGTCTCCACAGCATCCATAAAGGAGTATTGCTTGGCACAATTTGAAATTGTTTAAAGGAATATTTAGTACTCAGGAAGTGTGCTTATAAACATGAAACATTTTTTAATTAAAGCGCAGTTCAAGCTGTCCTACAGCCTCAAAACCTGGCCTATGGAATACCAGCAAAAAAGGGGGTACTTTTTTTCTGGTGAGTACTATAGTATTGCTAACGGTTAGTTGTAATAATTAAATAATAACTGTCCACAGTGTTTCTCAGTGTAATTGGTAAAGGGTATCTACAATTTGAATGACTGTATATTAAACAATAGAAAAGGCATAGAAAATGAAATTATAATAATATGTTTCATTTGTTTAAACAAATGTTTTGTTTCGTTTTTCCTTGGTGGCGGTGATATCACTCATTCGTTTTGAATAAGTGATATCACTCATTCGAATGAGCGAATGTATTAAAACGTAATTCGGCGCCCCATACTTTATAGCCTATTAGAAATGTTAATCTATCTATCAAACTATTGTAAAAAATACATATGGCACGTGTTTCATTTTAGGGTAGTTCCCCTTTTTTTACCATGTTTAAAATAAGTATGTCATGTGACGTGTCAAACTCTAAGGGAAAGCAGGAACGTTTAATTGATATGCGTTCCTGGGGAAAGTATCAATATCAGCAGGAAAAAAAACCCACATCGTTACCGGATACAGCAGAGTTCTTATCTATGGGGGGCGTCTGTAGCCGAGTGGTTAGAGTGACTTGCCCCTCAACGCTGTAGGTTCGATCCCTCAGGGGCCTAGGAATCTTTATGTGAGGAAGCTATCCAGCTGGCTTGCGGAACGTCGATGATTCTACCCAGGTGCCTGCCCGTGCATGAAAATTGCCCGGAGGGGTACCTGGGGTCTTCCTCCACCAGTGGAAGCTGGAAAGTTGCCATATGACCTTAGCTGTTGGTGCGATTAGAATAATTCAATTCGTTCTTATCTATCCATCTTATTAATTACAACGACATAAATAAATCGTGTCTAAATAACAGTCGAATACATAGTCCGATCTAGTTTGAACTATAGGTCGGTTATGTAATATCTATAGCATAATTGTTCGAGTATATGCGATTTATTCAGTTTCTCGAGGGCCGGCAGGCCCGAGAGTACAGTATAAATCGCATACGAGAAGAATTTGCCATAACTGTTTTGTACCATAGCCATTCAATGCCGATAATTGACATTTTGATTGATAGGTTGTGTGTAAACATTACAACTACGCGCGTGTAAATAACTGCCGAATCTGTCATTTATAGCACGGCTGAAATACATAGTTATTGCACGATTTAGGCTCAGACCTTCAGGTTTATGAAAATAATATCATAAGCAAGAACAAAGGGAAACCATTAGAGCTATGGTACAAAGTTCACTTATTCCTTTTAAAGAAAAAAAATCTGCGGTTGCTCTCTTCACATACATATTAATAAACATATCGGAAACAATGTTCAAAGTAGCATATTTATGTATATAATAACTACAAATTAATGTTAACATCTTCAAATTAATTTTACATCTTTAATTTCAAACAAAAGGGCTTAAATACACATTTACACAATGTATAAAATAAAAATGACTTTATAAATTCCATAGGGGGCCGATTTAACCAAATCGGTGTCTAGATGACATGGGGCCGACTTGCACATCGTCGCTAAAATAATGTTGAGATGCTCCCTGGAAAGTGGCGCATGGTTACTTCCGGTGAGCCGCAAGGTTGACCCAATTTTGACAAAACAAATATGTAGCAAAAAATTAGAAGAAATGCGTAAAACAGTCTAAGACAGTTTCCTTCATAGGATGAATTTGGTCATGTTTTGATAACAAAATATAGAAAGGTAGACCCGCGGTTCCACAGCGGATCATGCTACGGTATTTCTGCTGATTGATGTCTACACTACAGAATGTTTAGAAATTATTATATTTTGTTTTTTATTTTACTGTTCGTGATCAGTCGCAAATTGCTGAAGTTGCATATATCTAACATAACCATGTTGCTAAAAGGTCCCGGTACAAGCCCAGGTGTGCCTGCGTATTGGTGTGTACAGTAACACCCACCCCACCTAGTAACCCCCACCCACCTATTCAGGCAACTGGCCCTAGCTCAGTGAGAATCATAGCACTTCACTTGTGGTTTTATATTCTGTATCGATCATAGAGCTATGATTTCTTAGCTTCGAAATAAGTAGAGTTATAACGCAGCACGACTCGTGTTCTCACTTTCTGTCAAGGTTACTGTAGACAATTATATTTGCCTAAATAAACATTAACCACCAGTATTCAATGACTAAATCTAGTCATAAATGAATAATCAAAAATAGTAAGGGTATTGTCAAGTACCTCGAAATGCGGATAGTTAGATAACATGGCTTAGTTTACTTAGAATAATGCCTCTTGTGCTCTACTTCTTTACCCCAACCATTATTGATCATTTATGACTGATCGATCAATATCCATTCATGTCCATGTTTATATATAAAACTTACAAAGAGAAAGAAATCAATCCAGTCTTGTTGTTAGTATAATAAAACTGTTATGAATACTATATCTATCTATCGTATCTATCTATCGTACGATAATGCTATGATTGTCATGCAGCCGATTAACACTATCAAATGTACTGGAAACTACATATAAATATACATTCGTTTGTTTACCGGAAACTACGTACACATTCGTTATTTATCATAATTTATGAGTTGCACAGAGCCAAGTTCCTGAATATATAAATTTGCGCGAGATTTAAAATAAAAGAAATAATATAGCCATTGCAAACCTTGTTTATTTTCACAAAAAATGCATAGTATGTGTATTGAAGAAAATATTTCGTAATCAGCATACTTGAAGATTGGCTCAATGCGTTTAATGATCCATTGTGAGATAAGACAAATATTTGACATCAGTATGTGTCCTTATTGTATTATGTTATTGAATGTGTTGGCAAATGCGTTTGAAGAATTCAGGAAGTTAAAAAAGAATTTTCCTTCTGTAAATTTTATTTATAAGCATTTACAATGAATCAGTTCTATATTTGAATTGTGCATGGTGATATGGAGGAACGTGGTGCCAATTTTTGTCAACTTTGCTATTGAATTATAATACCAAGGACATTTTGAAATGTAACTAGGCTCGAAACGCGTTTGGTCTACATGTCACTTGAGAATATTGCATTGATCATGACTGTTGTTAATTTGATTTGATCCCTCATGCATAATAGGGGTACAACACAAACAATGAAGCATTTAAGAGATAGACTTAAATTAGACTTCAAATAAAAGAGCGAGTGTCTAACTTTATATGGGCATTATATTTAAATTAAAACTGGTTAACATTTTCCTGTCTACCCCTATACCACCTTCTTTAACAAGGCTCTGCTCAGATTTCATTCAAGTTTGGGTGGGAAAGGTCATTAGACTCCCTTTTGTCACAAACAATACATCCGCAATTAAACGTTAAATCGGAATGAATTTTTAAAGCCACTCTTTGTGTTTCATGTTTCCTCACACATCATTGAAATCACTTTTCCCTCACTGCTGTAGGTTCGATTCCTCATGGGTCCAGGAATCTGTATGTGAGAAAGCTATCCAACTGGCTGGTGGAATGTCGGCGGTTCTACCCAGATGCTCGCCCATGCACAAAAAGATGGGCACCTGGGTCTTCCTCCACTAATGGAAGCTGGAAAGTCGCCATATGACCTTAGCTGTTGGTGCGAATATAAAATCCAATTCATTTCCTCCCACATCAAGATTTCAACAACTTATATTGTAAGTCAAGCTCTTCGGATCTATTATTTTGTTTGTATGGTGTTTTACGTCATTTTCAACACATGTAAGGTTATATATGACGGTTAATTTTTTTTGTGGTACCTCCTGCCAAGTGTAAGAATCTACACTTCCTCACTTACAAGATAAGCTCCCAGTGGGATTCAAACCCGCAGCGGTGAGAGGCAAGAAGGTTTGCATGGCAGCGTTGTTAACCCCTCGTCCACGGAGATGCTTTAGATCAAGTTAAAAACAATAAATATACACTTATAGGTTAATTAATGTTGAACTAGAGGTCAGGCATAATAATTAGGATGACAATTATATTGAAATATAACAATCCATGATGATATAGACGGCGAGGTCCACGTTCTCTTTGTCACTGCTTATCCAGGCAGTGGGGTAAAACTGTTCATTAAAGGTCTTCATCATCATCTCTGTATTGTTTTAGGTGCTACTCTTGAGAGGTGGCAGAAAACAATGATAGTGGCTGCAGAGAAAATGTTAATTTGTCATTTTTGTCATGTTCATCAAAGGTCTTCATCATCATCTCTGTATTGTTTTTGGTGCTACTCTTGAGAGGTGGCAGAAAACAATGATAGTGGCTGCAGAGAAAATGTTAATTTGTCATTTTTGTCATGTTCATTAAAGGTCTTCATCATCATCTCTGTATTGTTTTAGGTGCTACTCTTGAGAGGTTGCAGAAAACAATGATAGTGGCATCAGTGAAAATGGAGTACTTACAACAAAATTTGCAGCAGCACTGCAGTTGTAAAGGTGAGACATTTCTAAGCCCATTCTGCATACTTTTATATCAATACACATTAATGGAGAGTGGGAATGCAATGTTCAGTCGTGTTGGCGCCATATAACCTTTCTGTGTCGGTGTGCCATAAAACTCCAATTCAGTTTACATAGAACACAGATTATGCTACAAGATTAAAGGAGTTATTTCTCTTAGACATTTGGTCAAGTGAATTTATTACCATATACTACCTGTATCAGCACCCCATGGGCATTGCAATTTACAAAAGGGGGGCATTTTTTTCCAGACCATGATTTTTTTTCCATAATATTATTAACCACACAGTAAAAAACACTTATGTTTTGTTGAACACATTGTTAATAAATCAAAACTATATAAAAAAAAAATCCCTTTCTTAAACGAGGGTTGTATAGTCTACGAAATTCAATAGAGGTAAATATGATTGATTGTAAGTGGAGCAAAGAGATATAAAGATAAAGAGATCAAGTATACCGGTATTAGTTTAAGAACATCAAACCTATGATATAAACGTTACTTGGTCCTGTTGTGTGATTCATTCGTGTCAGCAATAAAATACTGAAAATTAGTCTATGTACAAAACTAGGCGATATGTATTTTTGCCAATAATCTTTGTTGTACAATTCTATACAGGTTACAGTGGGGTTTGTTTTTCTTAGTCATTAATGGTCTATATTCCCTTATCTTTTTTTTCCCAATTTTGGGACAAAAATTCCCAATTGAAAGGAAAAATAAATAAAATAAAAAAGAAGCATTAGTGTGGCGTACCGAGAACTAAACAATTTTAAATGCCTCAGTTGACCTTAGAATACTGAAAACGGTATTAAATATACCATTATTAAATGATGTTTTACAGTACTATTTCCAATTTGATGAACATTCGTACTAAAATTCCCAATTGTTAGAGTATGGGTTATGTTCCCAAAGTATAGTAAAAAAACAACACTGGATCATTTTTAAGCTACCGCAATCACCACAAACTGTAAAAATTGCGTCGGTTAGTATATAAGTAGTCTTTTGATAGGTGTGACAAGATTGCCTTCCATGGTTATATTTAATGTTTTAAGAATGATGTCCCCTTTTGTGGAATCCCATAAGGCATTGGAAGTGCATTAACAAAATAAAAAAATCAGACTTCAAATAATCCTGAATATTTTTACATTTAAATTGCAGTTTAATATGTTTACACTTTTATCTGGACTGTGCTATACTTGAATAAATAGATAGTAACTTGACAAAAGGGTGTATTGATCAATAATCAGCATATACTCAAGGTCATGTATTTATTGACTATAAATTCACATATGTATCAAGTATGCATTTATAGTTCAATGGTAGCACTGCCTCGACAAATGTGTAAACATATTATACTGAAAGTGTCATGCAAAAATATCCAAAATTATTTGAGTTCTAGTTTTTTTCTTTTTCAAATGCAATCTAAATGGGATTACACAAAAGGAGACATAATCCTTAATGCAAATCATAGTGAAAATTTTCTGCTTTATGTTCAGTTAAAAATTAAACAACGTCAATGTCAACTATGAATGTATTTTTGCGTGGTTGTCAAAATTGTCTTCATAGGGTATAAATAAACAGGGACATCGTCAGACAGAAATAGCAGCAAGGATGCAATAAATGAAATGAGTTCATTACAATCAATAAGTGTTCTAAGGTTAATTGATACTTAAAGGGTCAATGTCCGTAACTTTTAGCTTATAAAACACACACCTATTATGTTCGCAAACATTACACAATAAATATTATTGTATATTTACTAATTAAAAGCAAGATTGACGGAATTCAATCGCGGTACAAAAAAAAGAAAAACCACTTCGGGCGTTTGAACTCGCAGCCCGTACTAAAAATACACTCACGGTAATAATAATGAGCGTGAGCGTGAAGTTGTCGACATCGCTCCCGACTGAGCTAAGCGGGCTATAAATATTACACTATACATACTATGGTGAAAACCTAATGTGCCAATGGAAGTCACGTGGTCGTAGAAAAGGTAAATATTGTATAGTACATTCTATTGGAATCAATATGCATAAAATTCTAAAATGAACATATCAAGTTGTTTTGTTTTCAGGTGACTAGCCATTTCTGTAATCAAGGGACCACTAGAGGCCATTGTGTATGTGTTTGGAACTGACAGTCTGTAGGAAGACTATTATAATCATCCGGTATCTCCCACAACATAGCTAGTGTAAGTGACATCGGTACTTTCTATGAAATTGTTTGTCTTTTCCATTGACCTGTCTGGAAAAAAAACGAGTGTGCTGTGAAAACTGTCGTATTGTCTTTTTATCCTCCGCCAAAGGCGCGGGAATATGGTAATAGTGTCTGTTTGTCCGTCTGTTTGTTCATCCAGCACACTTTCTTGTCCGCGCTATTTCTCAGTTGGATTTTGGCGAAACTTGCTGGGAAGCATCAATATCAAGTGCGCATATTATCGTCGCGTTCCGGTTCAATGATTTTCAATGGAGTTAATGCCCTTTGAATTTCTTTATAGAAAATCTTGTTAGTTTTGATTCTGTAAATATCAGAAAACTTCACTCTTCCATTTTGTGTTTTCATACTATTCTGACCAAGGAACTGACATAACTGTCAGATATTTTACATTATATGTCTGTATTATTAACAATGAGTGAGATGTGAAATGTGACTATGTGGGGAGAACATAAACAACACAATTTTTTTTTTTTTTTTTTTTTTGTATCTTTTCCCCTAAAAACAGTACAAATAGAGATAAAACACATTCTAAAACGACCTCCGCAGTCTTTCATATACACAAAGAATAGAGACAGCTGCATGTTATTCTACGATAAAATACAGCTGTTCCATTAATTCCCCGCGTATATTTCATCCGTTGGAAGTGCCACGTTACATGACGTCACTTGGTAAATATACGTCACGAAGACAAACTCAACAGTAATTTTAATGAAATGTTAATTACAACAA
This sequence comes from Cyrtodaria siliqua, assembly GCA_037043455.1. Lineage (NCBI taxonomy): Eukaryota > Metazoa > Mollusca > Bivalvia > Adapedonta > Hiatellidae > Cyrtodaria > Cyrtodaria siliqua. Next base: position 140,675 of record JAWPHD010002178.1, read on the forward strand.
ACTTGCCATGCTCACAAACCGTGCACACCTCCGATATAAACCCATCATATACATCAGTACATATAACATTAATAAGCATCTTGATCAAGGTGAGAACGTTTGACGTCATACAGTGCAAGCTCTCTATGACGTAAGCAATGACTTAATTGTTTGTCAACTGACTACTAGTGAATTGAAACGCAGAACGTTGCATACGGGGGCGCCCAATGGAACAGCCTGTAAACATAGCAGCCTGATTACCTTGATCTCCGAGAAAATATATAGTGCCCAAACAATAGTGTAAACAATGGGGTTATTGTTGTGTTAGAATCGAAATAATAAATACCTACCTGTATTTTATCGGTGAATAGAACAGTTAGTCATTCGGATGCGAGTAATTAAATCACTCGTGCTAACGCACTCGTGATTTAATTACTACGCATCTGAACTCCTAAGTGTATTTTATTCACCGATAAAACACAGGTACATATTTATTATTTCTAAAACACAAACAAGCTAAATCTTTAAAAGACACTTTTATACAGATGGTCTCATATTGAATACAAATAATAAAGCTCTAGTGTGTTTTAACACTTATGTATAGTATAATATTATAGATGTGTGTTTTTGTAAGGCATGCAGTGGGATGGTCCAGACCCACAATTTATTAAATAATATATACACATGCCAAATCATGTGAACACCGCCAAATAAATGAAGTTGAACCAACAGCGAGGTCTCTGTATATGGTTCACAAGGTGTTAAGTGTGTACATAAATCTTACATGCACCATGCACTAACACCCATGTCTACAATATCAAAGTCAAGGCCATACATAGCAAAAAATATTGCGGCGGGGGATATGGCTATCTCTCAGACTGGTTCTTGTCTTTGAAGTTTCTAATGTAAATTAATTTTGTATTTTGATCTTACTGAAAGAGGATGTGTTTTGAATAAAAAATAATATTATAAATACAATTGCTTCAACGCATGTAAACAATAGTCAATATTATTATACCTCACATAAAACGTCCATGCTAAATCCCCATAGACAACAATGTGTAATTTCTTACAATCTGATGTGGGGGTGATATTGCAGGGTGATAGTTAAACAATTATCGTACGTGCAGCTTTGATGCGCAATGGTGTTTGTACTGTCTCGGCAACATCATCGGATCAATATGATGAAATTGCTGTTTTTAAGTCATCAATCATAACTACAAAAGTACTTTACCAATTTCAGAAAACTACCACTCATTTTCTTAGTCAAGTTATTTCCAATCCACTGATATAACTTTCATAGCAACTTTTTTGCTTATAATCAACAATGACAGTAAAAGTGACAGTTGCATGGCATCATTGTGTAAATAAGCATGCAAAACATTAGTATATGGCGACGATAATGCGCAGAATGTAAATGCTATGCAAGAAAAAGAATCAATGCATGGGTATCCGGTTCCGACAGAGAAATTCAAATTGTCACTAAATGGGCTCCAGATATAAATATATTAAAAACAAATTAAATCACTGTCAATAAACCTTTATCATGGTCAATGAACAATAATATTCAAATCATCCACAGAAACATCTTTGTAATATCACAAATATAAGGAGGCACACTGTAAATTTCCTGTAGTTGTATATTGTAACTTTGAACCGTTTAATTGTTCCACTCTAGTTTAAATACCGACTGTTATACTAATTAAATAAACACACACCAAATTAACATAAAAGGTCAATATACTGATACATGACATGTAAAACATGATAATTGTTATCTCTATGTCCCCACTCTATGACCGCATAACTGATGTACGGGATTAACAGATTGATAGACAGACAAACAAAAGTATGTCCACATTTTAGGTGTCCTTTTTAAAACTTTTAACCCTTAACCCGCTAAATATATATAATGGACTGTTCTTTCTTTGAATTAAGACCATTCCATTTATGTGACAAAGGGGTGTTTTGGGGAAAATGATGAGTTACTTGCAGGCTGATCTGGGTTTACAATGGACGCAAAGGTTATTATAGTCGTGCTTAGTCGGCTAAGGGTTAAGATGTGTCCTTCTTGAAACTTTTAAGGTATTTTTTTCTAGCCAGACAGGACCACATTTCTGCTAAATTTCAAAATCCGTTATGTGACTATCCATGCAATGTAAAGTAGACACATAAACCTATTTATACTAAATGGATAATTAGCCACATAAATCCCATTTTGTGACCCGGACGGACATATAGATTGACATATGGATGGTCCTTGGATGCCATCATGGACGGATCCTGATACAACATATTGCAAACTTGAGATGAGAATACATAGTACACACTGCACACTGAATGAAGATGAGAATACATAGTACACACTGCACACTGAATGAAGATGAGAATGCATAGTACACACTGCACACTGAATGTAGATGAGAATACATAGTACACACTGCACACTGAATGAAGATGAGAATACATAGTACACACTGCACACTGAACGAAGATGAGAATACATAGTACACACTGAATGAAGATGAGAATACATAGTGCACACTGAATGAAGATGAGAATACATAGTACACACTGCACACTGAATGAAGATGAGAATACATAGTACACACTGAATGAAGATGAGAATACATAGTACACACTGCACACTGAATGAAGATGAGAATACATAGTACACACTGCACGAAGATGAGAATACATAGTACACACTGAATGAAGATGAGAATACATAGTGCACACTGAACAAAGATGAGAATACATAGTACACACTGCACACTGAATGAAGATGAGAATACATAGTACACACTGAATGAAGATGAGAATACATAGTACACACTGAACGAAGATGAGAATACATAGTACACACTGCACACTGAACGAAGATGAGAATACATAGTACACACTGAATGAAAATGAGAATACATAGTACACACTGAATGAAGATGAGAATACATAGTACACACTAAACGAAGATGAGAATACATAGTACACACTGAATGAAAATGAGAATACATAGTACACACTGAATGAAGATGAGAATACATAGTACACACTGAACAAAGATGAGAATACATAGTACACACTGAACATGCTGAATGAAAATGAGAATACATAGTACACACTGAATGAAGATGAGAATACATAGTACACACTGAATGAAGATGAGAATACATAGTACACACTGAATGAAGATGAGAATACATAGTACACACTAGTGTTGGGAATTGGCTGAAAATTCATGATCGATCATCAGAATATTTAACCGACCGATAATCGATCATTAATCAATTAAACATAGTACACACTGAACGAAGATGAGTAAAACTTACCAAAAGATGCAAGTTTATATGTTTCATTCACAATGGAACACACAAAATCACTAGAAAACTTAAATAATCCGATGCATTAATTGATTGATTGACATGCAGACTTTGGTTTTCTTGGTAAAAAAAATCATTAAATAATGTCTGATTTAACATGTTTAAAAGTTAAATTATGTATTTTTGGTCGTTTATTAGGGGTTATACGGTAGTACACAATGAACGAAGTTGAGAATGAAAAGTAATATTATGTATGCAAATGAAGGAAGTACACACACTACATGCACTAGGCCACTACCATCCTCACACAGTTTAAAACAACACAAAAAACAGCAAATAGTACTCCTTCAAAGTTTCAATATTGACGGAGTACGCATTGTGAGCAAACTTAGGATGCAACATTTTGCAAACTCTTTACGTTTAAAATACAGTACTGAATTTTTCAAAGAAGATCTTCAACATTTATTAATTTCTTACAAAGTGTACTGCGATTAAAAAGTCTGCATCATCGCAGTTGTGTCCTTTTCCTAACTGCAACTTTTTTTGTCTACATCGGGTAGCAGTAACTTGGAGTTCCCTGGTGCTTGATCCCTAATTTGTCTCACCCTGGTGTTTGTGTCAGCAATCAAGTGGAGGAAGGAAGACTGTTTGGCTGCGGGTGGGGTATTTATATAACTTGTAAAATTAATGTGCATCATCTATCTCACACAAATGAATAGTAAACGGTACAAGCTTATTTATATTTTGTATGTTTGTAATTATTGAAAAGTGCACATTAGCAGGTCAAAAAGATAATCAGATTGGCCCAGCTAATTTAAATTATCCCCTGCCTTCATCCAAAGGTTTAAATATATTATTGATGCAATATAATCAACAAAGTAATGTACAAAAACAATTTGCTTTGAACTATAGGTTTGCACCTCGTCCTTCCGTCCGTCCTTCCATCCGTCTTTCCGAATGCTTGTTCGGGCCATGTTTTCAATACTATAAGACTTTGAGATACCAAACTTGGTATGTGAATACATCTTGGGATAGCGGTGTGTCGCATACCAAAATAAGGTCATTGTGACCTTGACCTGTGACCTCTGTCATAGAAAATGCTTGTCTGGACCATATTTTCAATACTATAACACTTAGAGATACAAAACTTGGTATGTGGATACATCTTGGGATAGCGGTGTGTCGCATACCAAAATAAGGTCACTGTGACCTTGACCTTGACATGTGACCTCTGGTATGCCATATTTTCAATACTATAACACTTAGAGAAACCAAATTTGGTATGTGGATACATCTTGGGATAGGGGTGTGTCGCGTACCAAAATAAGGTCACTGTGACCTCTGTCACAGAAAATGCTTGTCCGGACCGTATTTTCAATACTATAACACTTAGAGATACCAAACTTGGTATGTGAATACATCTTGGGATAACGGTGTGTCGCGTACCAAAATAAGGTCATCTTTACCTGTGACCTCTGTCATAGAAAATGCTTGTCTGGACCGTATTTTCAAAACTATAACACTTAGAGAGACCAAACTTAGTATGTGAATACATCTTGGGATAGCGGTATGTCGCGTACCACAATAAGATCACCTTAACCTGTGACCTCTGTCATAGAAAATGCTTGCCGGACCGTATTTTCAATACTATATCACTTAGATATACCAAACTTGGTATGTGAATACATCTTGGGATAGCGGTATGTCACGTACCAAAATAGGGTCATTGTGACCTTGACCTTGATCTTTGACCTCCATCGTACGAAATGTCTGGAAAATGCTTGTCTGGGCCGGTGGGAGACTATGGATTGCCCTGCAATTCTTGATGCTCTTGTTAATCATGATTTGCAAATTGTGTAGAAAAACTTATTGGACACCACAAGTTTAAAGAAAAACAAAAACAAATGACCTTGTGTCCCTTGCAATAGAATCTTTCCTGTAAAAGCAAACAATTTGGTAGACTGGTGTATTGTTGTATTGTGTATTATCAGTCGGTACAATGTACAGATATTGTAAATTAAATTTCCGTCCACAGGAGCCGATGGTCGTTGTTGCTATACTGTAGATGATCCTCCAGCCACTGTTGTTTGGTCTGATTGGCGCTGAGGTGGATATACTCAAGATTGATGGCAGTACAGTTGGTTTGTATTTCAAACCTACAGTTGGTTTGTATTTCAAACCTATAATTTGTTTTTAGCTCTACTGGCCAATGGCTTATGCCATGATCTGTTATCCTTTGTCCATTGACTTTTTGATGTCAACACTTTACTGAGTTTAGTAGATTCATTTTATATTTGATCTTTTCCAAACTTACCCAGAGTCTTAATATTCGATGAAAGCTCGTATGGGTTTCGAAAACCACTAATCAGATAATAAACAATAATTTTATTTTAAAAAAAAAATCATTTTGCGTCTGATTTTTACCAAAACTTGGCCATAATCTTAATATCGATCAAGGCTTATAAGAGCCGAATAAACACTAACCTTGACCTACTTTTACATTTAGATAATGTTTTACATTTAGATAATGTAAGATAATTTACATATAGTTTTGCATTAAAAATGTTGATTAATTCCATTACTCATACCAAAATACATACAGTTTTCAAACTTCATATACACTTACATGTTCTACATGACAAGTAAATTCCTACCAAAAGTAGGACAATATTATAAGTTATTGAATTTGTATGGCTAAATATTACTTGGAACGAGTTGTTTTGGCAAAGGACGACGAGCTTGCTGAAGTTCGTTTACCATTCGATAACGTTAAAAACAGTGGGTGAGTGACCATTTGAATTATTTTATCATTTTTTGCCATAAAAGGTTGAAAAAAAATCGTATTTTTTTGTTGACACTATAGGAAGTTTTCCGCTATTTTTATTTGAAAGTAGTTCCTTATTTCTATTTCGCGGCTCTTAGCAAGCACGAGCAAAAGTTTCCGTGCAATATCAATGTGTGCAATATCGTAGAATATTGCACGCTTAGCTCAATGCAAACTAAACGGGACAATATGAAAGTATACAATAATAAAAAAAAAAACATGACCTGCTTTTCTTACTTTATATTAAAGTTTTAAGTGTAGGTTTTTTGATTGAGGATTTCTCAGATACCAAAAGTAATACGGCTTTCAAACTTCACACACACTTTCTCAGCCTGACAGCAACACATTCCTACCATCAGTAGGTCAATGTGAATGTGTAGGTTTTTTGATTGAGGATTTCTCAGATACCAAAAGTAATACGGCTTTCAAACTTCACACACACTTTCTCAGCCTGACAGCAACACATTCCTACCATCAGTAGGTCAATGTGAATGACCTTGACCTATTTTGTTCATTTCAAACAATATTACTGCTATACAATTTCCAAGCATTCAGCACACTTAAATATATATGACTTTTTGTGTGTGTGTTATACTAAGGTTTATAGTCCCTCTACCGTTGTGTCTAGAGTAGACTCCCTCATTGACACAGCATTATATCTGGACTTACTACTGAAATAGTGAATAATGTCATGTTCACAATTTAGGGAAATCTATATTCCAGACTTTGTGTGTGCAGAAATGTTTGTGAAAATACGTTTTCAGCAAATTCCTCAATATTGGCACACATCACTTGCGTTTGTTGAACACATTGTAAAAATACCTTCAATGCGGCAGTTTGTTTGTTAATGTTTTTAGCGAGCGTTTTATTCAGTCTTCGAAATTCAATATAGAGGTAAATGTGATAAACGTTATTTGATCCTGTTGTTTATTCAATAAATCGAAGCCAATAGTGAAAACTGTTAAATAAGTCTAGTCATTCTTTTAAAAGGTAGGGAATACAAATGTTTATTGATAATCATCCTTTGTTCTACAATTCTATACAGGTGGTTTATCAATCTACCACAATAAACACAAACAGTGAAAATTGCTTCAGTAAGTTTTGTTTATTTAATATTTTGATGCGACAACATTGCCTTGTCAATATTTGATGTTTTACGACGAACCACAGTGAACATTTTGTGATATATGTCTTTTTGTGTACTCGTCAAAATTGTCTTTGTAGAGTCCAAATAAACAATGACACCGAAAAACCAAAATGGCTGCACACAATCATGTAATAAATTCTTACTGTATTCGATACCGTTGGAAGCGATTCGCTTCTACGGTACTTCTTGATTGTCTTCCTGGGTAGAACCAGTACTAAGCAATGCAGATAAAGTGTCTTGCTCAGGGAGACAACACATACATGTATGGTTAGGGTGAGGATCGAACCCACGACTTTTGGATCATGGGTCCAACACTCAACCACTAGACCACAGTCTCCACAAAATGAGGGGGCAGTCCTCAGTTTCGCACGAATGTATATCAGAAAGAAAACAACTGAGCATCTTTTAGGTCCATGGATGGTATTAATAATAATTATGAAGTGAATCCAATGATGGTGTGAATTCTTTTGCTCAAGGATTCAGGCTAAGGGCTTGTCATGGGTTTGATTGATGAGAATTGGTCATTAAACTGTGGAGTGCCCCATTAAGGGTCCTACCATTTTTTACTAAACAGTCAAATGAAGTATATTTTGCCTGTATTTCGTCATATTTTCGAAGTTTGTTAACATTCGGTTTGTTTGCAAAGAGAAATACTTTGTTAGAATGGAATTTGTTGATAAGGCAAATCTCCATTACTACGAAACCCAGATTAATATGAACAACACACTAAAAATGTATATTGTAATGTTCGCGATGTACTGTATCTTGAGATATCTCAATATATGTATCGTTTATCTTGAGATATCCATGTTGAGATATCTCAATTTATCTTGAGATTCTTGTCTTGAGATATCTCAGTTAATCTCAAGGTATATCTCAATTTATCTTGAGATAACTGTCTTGAAATATCTTAATTATCTTGAAATATCTCAATGTATCTTGAGCCATATCATCAAGATAAATTGAGATATATCCTACAATTTCTCAAGATCCAACTTTATAGCTATCTAATTTGCGATATCTCAAGATCCCATGTGTCTTGTGGTTGGTATATGAAATTTTAGTGGATTTTCTAAGTTCAAGGTGGACTTTTTGCCATTTAAAAACTGACCATTGGTGTAATTCTTGGGTTTGCCTTAACACTTTCATTATGTTGACAGTTTGCTAATGGTAATGTCCCGTTTAAATACTGGTTGCTATGGTATTTTGATGTCATAGTAAGATGACATCACATAGCATTGCATGTGGCGTGACGTCATGTCATATGACATCATTATGTCATGTCGTATTAAAATGTAAAAAAAAATGCATATTAAAGTGGCTTCATATAAATCGGGTTATAGTAGGCACATTTGTGGAAATTACTTCTGATTGCACATTTCAGACATTTTTCATGTTACAGGGAAAAAAAGACTGAAAAACAAAAGTTTGCAAAAAAGCTGTTAAATGGGCTTTTTCAGTGTTATCTTAAAATAGTGATGTTAGGCCAATTTTTGGACAATTGCAATGATTCTTATGTCAAAACGTCAGGAATAAATTCGCGAAATGAAAAATAGGGGCGTTTCCATTATTTTTAGCGGACAAATTTCACTTAACGGGGCAGTCCTCAGTTTCGCACGAATGTCCATGGTGTAAATCAGAAAGCAAACACGAATGTCCATGGTGTAAATCAGAAAGAAAACAACTAAGCATCTTTTAGGTCCCTGGATGGTATTAATAATAATTATGAAGTGTATGTGGTCTGTATTTTTCAGTTTTGAGTACTTATAAGTTTATTTTGATATCATGGAATATCCCTTCTTTGGGTTTTTTGGAGGCTATAAATAGAAAAATGTGAAACTATCAAAAACATCAAAAAATTACCCAAATTGGCTGATTTTGAATTTGGAATAACTTCTTGAAAAGCCGTTGAAGCTGTGTACACTTTAGCATTTCCTGATATGCAAGAGCATGATGAGTGCAGATGCTGATGAAAGTTTTTTTTTGTTATTTATTGACATTTGAAATATTGGTAAAATTACATTTGAAGCTTGTTTGAGAGGGTGGGGTGGTGGGTGGGGGTGGGGGGTTGTAATCTTAAAAAAATGGGGCAAACATTGTAAAGAAAATGCTTGTTGGTACTTTTATTTGGTATGAAAACATAGGTAATTTAATGGTCTTCAAAGAAATGTATGATCCAATGATTATTATGATGGTGTGATTTATTTTGCTTGAGGATTCAGGCTAAAGGCTTTTCATGGGTTTGATTGTTGAGAATTGAACATTTAACTCTAGAGTGCCCCCTGAAATTACAGTTCTAGGGTTCATCTGTTACATAGTTTAAATAAAAAAATAAATAACTGACTTCGATGTTAATATATTCATCAGTGTCCTACTAGGATATGACTAAACAGTGACACCGTCAAACAGAATATGCGGCGTATTTTAAACGGTGTTCTTTTACAATCAGATGTGAAGGGGGTGGGGGGGGGGGGGGGGGGGGGGGGGGGGGGAACATAAACCAGTTTAATAACATAAAAAAAATCTACCCAAGTAAGGATCTTAACAGTTTTGTATTAATTTATTGTCTGAAAGTATAACTAAACTATTTCATGCCATACTTGGGATTGACAGCATGTTTTGAGCTAAAGAGAAGAGGTTCTTGATGTGTAATTACGAAATCCGAAATATCCGGACAAATCCGATTGACACCGAATGTAAAACAATAATTCTTTTGTTTCATTGTTTGCATGATAAACAACATTTTTTGACACAGCCCTGTTGCAGATTTCTTATTTTTACGTAGTGAATGCAAACTTGTGCAGCTTACTCCTAAGTTTCCATCTGATTGATGAAACATGGTATACAGAACATACACATAAAATGGACATCTGCATATTATCGGAGTTCACGAGTTTGAGTATTCGGGGGTTTTTTTTCCTATTATTAACAGGTTTTCCAACGGTTTGAGTATGTCATTTGGACAGTTCAAACTCTTGGTTTCCCGACAGTTGGAATTTAACTGGATTTTATAGTCGCACCAACAGCTAAGGTCATATGGCAACTTTCCAGCTTCCATTGGTGGAGGAAGACCCAGGTGCCCATCCGGGCAATTTTCGTGCACGGGCGGGTACCTGGGTAGAATCACGGACTTCCCGCAAGCCAGCTGGATATCTTGCTCCGGTTTTCCCGTCAATAACTTTAGTAAGGAATAATATATTGAAAGGAAACTGTGTGTCGTAACGTAGCTTTTATGGAAAGGAAGCAGGGATTGCATTTGATTTCACTGGGTTCAAGGTGTTATTAAAAATAGAAAAATGGTTTCTGGGCAAGTTAGGTATGAGATATTGGAAATACATTCAACACTATTCTGAGATATGTTTCTGTCTGCAAACATGCTTGTCAACAAAATGAGTAAACACGTCTATGTTACAGTGCCCTTTGTTCATTAGTCATCCTCTGCAGCATGCCAGTAGGTATATAACATAGCTGCAAGGTGAGTGGTTTGCACATATCATATTCAACCTACACTGTACCCAGAGACAGTTTATAGGTAGAATATGGTAATCATATTGGCATTAACCAGGAAACTTGAGTGCAACAAGACCTGGGGGCCCCTGCTGGGCAATGACATCTATCTTATCATGTTTAGGCACACTTTATGATATTTTATATATGACGTGATTAATATGTCATATTCGTGTTATAGACATTTGTGATAAAAATAAGGCTTGAGCTTAGAAAAGAATTCCGAACACAAAAATAACTGGGAACTTGAGTCATGACGTCAATCAAATGTTGCTGATGTTGACGTCATCCGCCGATATGTACAATAAAGCGAATAACGTCGGTTAAAATCATATATAATTTGATAATTTAAAATGCAATAAATAGATTATTTAACTGTTGTGTAGATTATAGTAACTCTCTGACTCGATGGTAGGCGTGTTGTGTTTTTAGCTCTACTGGCCGAAGGCCAGAAGAGCTTATGGGATGCCGAGTTGTTTGTCGTCCGTCATTAACTTTTATCACGTTAAGACGATAGGATGATGCATAGTGAATACCACATCTGATCCCATTAAATCTGGTTTAACTGGGATTCCCACTTACATTTAAATAGGAATGGGATCCCTTATCTGGGATGAGGGATTGCCATTAGACTGGGATTCCCAGTTAATCCCACTTGGAGAATTATCTGGGACTCCCAGTTAATACCACTTGGACTGGGATTGCCGCTTAAAATTCCCAGTTTACAGGGATCCTATATATTATATCACTGGGATCCCATTCAAGTGGGATATTGTGCTGGGATTGACTGATATCCCACTTGATCCCGATTGCTTTAAAGTGTGATTTTCAGAATATTTTCCCAAATTAAACTGGGATGTCTTTATGGGATTGGCCATTTAATATTGAAGTGCAAATCTGTGTGGCAGGAGATGCCTGGAGGTATCGGTTGAAATGCCAGAGCTGTAGATAATTTGTGACTGCATTGAGTATTAGGCCATCTTTAAACATGTGTTGGTTTGCTGTGCTCCTACCAACCAACCAAAACGGCAGCTACCAACTTTTTTTGAATATTTAAGAGACTTCTTATCAAAGATCAGCAGAGCTTATGCCGTGGTGCATCGTCCGTCCGTCTGTTTTGAAACTTTTTTTTGTGGCGACTACTCCTCTGAAACTACTTGACGGATTTTCATGACCCTTCATAGGAATGTTGCTCTTGATGTCTAGTTGATCCTTTCAAAAAATTCAGGTCGACCGGAAATTCAAGATGTCCACCACGGCTAAAAATAGATTTTAAAATGTGATTTTGTGGCAACTACTTCTCAAAAATCATAAGTGGTATTGATTTGGAACCTTTACTAAAATGACTGACATGACATGTAGTTGGACCTAAACAAAATCTATTTTGATTCCATGTCAAATATGGCTGCCAGCGACCATCTTTTTTTACATAAAGTGATATAGGAAAAACTTGTGGCGACTACTTCTCTGAAAGTGTTGGTCTTATTTCCATAATACTTCACAGGTTCCCATGGCTGATCAAGCTATCAAATCCTATCAGTAGAGCTTCAAGGTCATTGACCTCTTGTTTATTTTTAGCTCTACTGATCAGAGATCAGCAGACCTTATGCCGTGGTGCGGCGTCCGTCGTCCGTCCGTCGGTCCGTCCGTAAACTTTTTTTTGTAGCGACTACTCCTCTGAAACTACTGAATGGATTTTCATGAAACATTACAGAAATGTTGCCCATGAAGTCTAGTTGATCCTTGCAAAAATTCATGTTGATGTGAAATCCAAGATGGCCGCCAAATTTAAAAATAGATTTTTAAAAAACAAGTTTGTAGCGACTACTTCTTGAAAACTCTAAGTGATATTGATATGGGACTTTTTCTTAAATGATCAGCATGACATGATGTTGGTCCTTGTCGAAAATCGTTTTGATTCGACGTTAAACATGGCTGCCAGCGGCCATCTTTGTTTACATAGAGTTATTTAGTAAAAACTTGTAGCGACGACTCCTCTGAAACTACTCGACGGATTTCCATGAAACTTCACAGGAATGTTGCTCTTGATGTCTTAATGATCCTAGCAACATTTCAGGTTGGTCGGAAATTCAAGATGGCCGCCAAAGTTAAAAATAGATTTTCAAAAAACAAGTTTGTAGCGAGTACTTCTTGAAAACTATAAGTGATATTGATATGGGACTTTTCTAAAATGATCAGTATGGAATGATGTTGACTGTCGAAAATTATTTTGATGCGACGTTAAACATGGCCGCCAGCGGCCATCTTTGTTTACATGAGTTATATAATGAAAACTTGTAGCGCCTACTCCTCTGAAACTTCCTGACGGATATTCATGAAAGTTCATACGAATGCTGCTCTTGATGTCTAATTGATCCTAGCAAAACTTCAGGTCGGCCCGAAATTCAAGATGGCCACCACGGCTTAAAATAGATTTTCAAAAAACAAGTTTATGGGGACTACTTCTTGAAAACTATAAGTGATAATGATATGGGACATTTTCTAAAATGATCAGCATGTCATGATGTTGGTCCTTGTCGAAAATCGTTTTGATTCGATGTTAAACATGGCTGCCAGCGGCCATCTTTGTTTACATAGAGTTATTTAGTAAAAACTTGTAGCGACTACTCCTCTGTAACTACTTGATGGATTTTCATGAAACTTTACAGGAATGTTGCTCTTGATGTCTAATTGATCCTAGCAAAATTTGATCAGTATGACATGATGTTGATCCTTGTCAAAAATTATTTTGATTTGACATTAAACATGGCTGCCAGCGGCCATCTTTGTTAACATAGAGTTATATAATGAAAACTTGTGGCGACTACTCCTATGAAACAACTTGATGGGTTTCATGAAACTTCACAGGAATGCTGAGCCAGCTATCAAAAATCTATTAGTAGAGCTTCAATGTCATTGCCCTCTTGTTTTGTTTTGGGGAACGCGTCGCAAATCGCACCAATATCAGGTGTATATATATTATATTGTGCAATATTGTTAATTTTAATTTTTAGCTGGACTATTCGAAGAATAAGCTTATATATTCACCCCGGCTTTGGCATCGGCGTCCAACATCAAGGTTTGCGTGTAAGCTGTGTTTACAAATCTATGTCTCTTACATTTCTTATCCTAGCACATCCAAATTTAGCCATAAGCTTCCTTATAGCATTATCTTAAGGGCTGCATAAGTAATTTTGGTTCCTGTAACCCCTGGGCTCCCATGGAACCCAAATTCTGATACTCCTTAAAATGTGTCTATTTCACATCCAGGGCCTTCCCCAGGAATTGTTTAAGGGATAGTGGCATTAAACGCGCGTGGGTGCGGGAGGGGGTCCCCTCCTGCATGTCGATTTTTTTTCATGTTTGAAGTAAAATACGGGTTTTGGCATACACCTGACACATTTAAAACATGTTTTAAATATATCTACTAGTCTGCCATAGATAGTACATGTATGACCAATTTTTTACTTTTTTTTTTTTTTGGAAAAAGATGATACCTCAACTTTATACATCGTTTCCTTTGCTGTTCTAGAATTTTTTTTATCTTGTAAACACTTCATTATATATGTGGTGAAGTTAAGCTGGAGTAATTATGTTATTTTTAAGGAATAACATTAAAAAAAAAATAATTGAAAACGCAGTGTCGTATTGTTTAAGCATCCGAAATAAGGACTATCCGGATTTACATCAACTTTTTACGCTGACATTGTCTTACAATAACTTAACGTCTAAGTCATGTTTACTGCATCAAGTCATTAGCGTTTTCGAAAGAAAAAAGGTAGGAAACGGTTATAAGTTCATTTAAATGTTATAAAATTGCTGTCTTTATTCATAATTAATCGTTTTAGTTTAAAACACGAAAACACGGAAGCAAATTCAAAACCGGAAGTACCTAAATTTATAATCTACAACCCCGAGATTCTTATAATTTTATGTGGTTATCGAATAATTTGCGTTTGTGAGATTATTTTCTCATCATTATCTATTTAAAATCGCTATAAAATGGATGGAGGCACGTTAATTCAACGCTACAATCAAATATAACGTAAGTAAATTGTTTTCACATTTGATGACGTAATAAGTTTACAGGTCATGTACGCATGGTTGAATTCTTAAATTAGACCGTTATCGCGGAAGTAATTAACAACTCTGCCCCTCTAATCCTTATGAAACACTCCAATCAGGAGCTAAGGACGTATGCTTGTCAGGAGTTTATGCCTCAAGGCGTTATTTGGGCAGATATGTCATTAATTAACACTGGGAAATGAATGTTTTGACCCACTTTTAAGGGATCGCGGCACGGTTTTAAAGGGTCGCGGTCAGATTAAGGATCGCGGCATGTCTGTTTCAAAAGTTAAGGGATCGCGGCGCCGCTACGCCATAAATGGCTGGGGAAGGCCCTGACATCAAATTTTGCGTGTAAGCTGTGTTTTTAGCTTGGCAATTCGGCAGAATGGCTCACCAAAACAAAACGATGTGTCGCGCACAAAATCCAGGTGCGCGACTCCAAGGTCAAGGTAACACTTAGAGGTCAAAGGTCAAAATGAAGTGCTTTTGTGTCCGGTTAATAACTCTGACATTCATGGACAGATTTTCAAATAACTTGGCACAAGTGCTCACCACAACAAGACAACAAGTCGCGCACAAAATCCAGGTCTTTGGCTCTAAGGTCTAGGTCACACTTAGAGGTCAAATGTCAAATCGTGTCAAGTCAATAACTCTGGCATTCCTGGACGGATTTTCAAAAAACTTGGCACAAGTGCTCACCACAACAAGACGACGTGTCGCGCACAAAATCCAGGTCCGTGGCTCTAAGGTCAAGGTCATACTTAGAGGTCAAAGGTCACTTCGGGGGCATTTGTCAATAGTGACACTCGAAACTCGATTTTTTTTTTTTACATATTTCTGTGTTGTTTTGGTCAATTTTTACACATATAGCTATGTTACCTCCACACACCCCATCCACTAACCCTCCCCCACCCCATCATCACACCACACGAATGTGTTGCTTTATTGTTGTTGTTTTTTACATATCTCTGTGTTGTTTTGTTTTATCAGTTGATCAATATGTTTCCCCCCACCCCTCAACCATCCCACCACCCCATCATTACCACCACCCGAATGCTTTTTTGTTTTGTTTTATGTCTGTGTTGTTCTATCAAATCTACGCAAGCATGGCAAGGATCAACTAGACTTCATGGGCAACATTTCTGTAATATCAATGATGCGCCTCTGCCCTGCCCCCATTGGTTTATGGGCTCCCCTCACATGGAGGACAGAGGGAGGGGAATTGTTTTCATTTTATCTTCCATTATTTGGATATAAATTTGAACACAATCATTTACATATAAAACAATTTAGATTAAATTCAGATACACATATGAAATATCAATAAAAAAAAGAAAGAAATGAGGCCACAATAAAAATTCGCCAGATATACTCTCCCTCCCCGAGTTGCCTTTCGACCACCCCGCCCACAACCCCACATTGTTTTAGCCTTGTTTTCTGATACTGGCTACATAATTTATTATTCTCTGAAAAATCGAATAGTCGAGCTGCGCTGTTCTCCGACAGCTCTTGTTGTTATATTAATATAAATCAGTCTAAAATGAAAACATAACAATGAGATACATTAATGTATAATACAGACATAACACTATGTTTTGTAAAACGCTTTCACCACTGTCAAAGTACTCTGCAATTTAGAACTTTTTAGGTCGGACAGCTAACCAACAATTTTTTAAGGATGGCCTTAGATTCAAAATGAATGAATAACAATGAACACGTTTAGAGCAAAAATCATTTTAAATATTTAATACTTTCAAAATTGGATGTGAATTAATTAATAACACTTATACTGATTAAGTGGGCATTACGTTAAAATAAACATTGTACACTTTGTTCTTAATATAAGACACATGCTAATGACAATGTTCATCATGTAAATATGAAATGAAACCATTCCACGTGACAATACATACAAAGATAATAACCGTGATTTTTCGCTCTACTGGCCAAGGGCCAGCAGAGCTTATGGGATGGCGAGTTGTCCATCGTCCGTCGTCTGTCCGTCGTCTGTTAACTTTTACCTCGTTAAGACGATAGGGCCTTCATCTTTAACAGATTGTTAATATCAATGAAAGCTCGGACAAGTTCGAAAACCAGCCAGATCGAACCAGTAACAGCAGAGTTATGGCCCTTGATTTGGTATCCGGTCAAATCGTACTTAAGTCAAATCGTACTTAAGTCAAATCACTCTCATTTTGGTCAAATCGTACTCATTGACGTTTTGAAATAAGTCAAATCGTACTCATTATTTTATTTCATTAGAAATAATCTAATTGCAGTTGATTATTGATTATATTTGATCTATTATTATAATCAAAGAAGTTTCAAGTAATGTTGTAATGCATTTTAAATAATAAAAAGACATTAAAATATGGTCCAGGTTTCTTAAAAAATGAGTACGATTTGACCTGAGTAGGCCTACGAATTGACTTTAGTACGGATTTCACCACAAATACAAACTTAGATTGTTGTGATATTTATATGATTTTACATATTGTATGAATTTATACATAATTTTGTCAACACCCGATATGTATAACCAGTGACCAAGTTGATTCGATATAAGATACAATCTCTCCCAGAGGCCATTACACATTGACCTCTGTCAGCGTCTAAGAAAGTAGTCTGCGATCACATGATAATTTGTCACATGACCATACCTAAATATAAAAATGGCGAACAGAACTTCAACACCGTGACACCACCAACTATCGGCTGCTGATTGACATGTAAACAATCGAAAGAAACACGACTTATTATCTACATTTTGATATATATTTTAGGTTACTTATTTAATTTACGGTATATTGTTAAGAGCTATGTGATACTGGAAATCGCTGGTAAACAAAATGCTGTACTGTTACCCTATGGGAAAGATTTGGTGGTGTCTAATTTAATGTTTCGAGGCGGAGTGATATGCCAAAGTACAAACCTTTATTCTACCGCAATATAATTCTGAGCATAATTTTCTGTATATTTAAAACATTCAAGCCGAAAATTTGTTTTCTTTTGTATAAGCATTTCATATAAAGTTAATTCAGAAAAATATTAGTGCCATCAAGAAATTTTGAATTTCCACCGTTTTTCATCGTTTGCCAAGATTCTTGGTATTTGGTGAGACGTCGACGGAGATGTATGGTGTCAGACCAGTCAGGAAGTACTTCCAGATCGTAGGGTGCTGAAATAGTTCCTTGAAAGAATCCAAAGTTTCTAGTTTGCATGTGTTTTTCCCAAGATTAGTTTCTATTTCATTGTTAAATCTAACCTGAGGTTAAAGTAGTATGTCTGTTGTCATGAATAGAAAGTATTTTACTGTGTTTTTCAGGATTATTTCTTTGGAGAGTATGAGCACAGAGGTTAGGTAAAGATGTGGTTTTGACAGATGTTTATTTCAAAATACGCATAGTGTGAATGAATGACGCGAATTGTTGAAAAACTGAATCGGTGTTTTATTCCAGATATTCACCGGTCTGACACCGTATGTGTACGCAAGGAACGACAACTCTGGGTAGAGATTGTATAAGATAGTGTTACTATCTCATTGCTTTCACTTAATGTATCAAATGTATATGTTTAAAATGTCATTTTATAAAGTTATAAAAAGAATTCTCAGTAGGCTGTTTCTGTTTAAAATATCTTAATAAACGAAATGAATGTGTGTTCACAAATAATAAGTAAGTAAGTATAACTACATTGTTTATTACAGTGACATGTGTATAAGTATCAGCATAATATTCAATGTTTCTTGGTATTGTATTAGTTCCGTGATCTGAATTAATTAATGGATTTGTTGTCCTAGACGTTCATTTATATATTAATATGCTAGAAGTAATTTCGTAACTCTTCGTGTTTGCTTTAGTTGTCAACTAATTTGCATATCGTTATATTCACTGCCAATAGTTGAAGATAACCTCTACACGACTACACACATGATTCAATACATGAGTCATACGATTAGAAATACGTACAAGGTTATTTACTTTTTTGCACATTACTTCATCTAGGTTATATCATAGCTCCATATCTGGCCTACATGACGACATACCGGAGACGATCCTTACCCTAAAGTTGGCATTTTTAGTAATGACAATCGGTTAATAATTTCTTTGTTTGCTTGTTTGAATGGTGTTCTACGTCACAGCATGACGTACTTTATTTAAGGCTCTATATGACATTCGATTGGCAGACCATTCCATTTTTCCTGGACCAGTAACAGCGGAGTTATGGCCCTTGATTTCGTTAAAAATGGTATATTTTGCCTTGTTAAGACAATAGGGCTTTCATTTTTCATCTGAACATTACCAAACTTTAACATATTGTTAATATTAATGAAAGCTCGGATAAGTTCGAAAACTAGCCAGATCGGACCAGTACCAGCAGAGTTATGGCCCTTGATTTAGTTAAAAATGCTATATTTTGCCTCGTTAAGACGATGGGGCCTTAATTTTTCATCCGATCTTTACCAAACTTTACCAGATTGTTAATGTCAATGAAAGCTCGGACAAGTTCGAAAACCAGCAAGATCGGACCAGTAACAGCAGAGTTATGGCCCTTGATTTCGTTAAAAATGCTATATTTTTCCTCGTTAAGACGATAGGGCCTTCATTTTTTATCCGATCTTTACCAAACTTTACCAGATTGTTAATGTCAATGAAAGCTCGGAAAGGTTCGAAAACCAGCCAGATCGTACTAGTAACAGCGGAGTTATGGCCCTTGATTTCGTTAAAAATGCTATATTTTGCCTCGTTAAGACAATAGGGCTTTCATTTTTCATCCGATCTTTACCAAACTTTTACAGATTGTTAATATTAATGAAAGCTCGGATAAGTTCGAAAACCAGCCAGATCGGACCAGTACCAGCAGAGTTATGGCCCTTGATTTAGTTAAAAATGCTATATTTTGCCTCGTTAAGACGATGGGGCCTTAATTTTTCATCCGATCTTTACCAAACTTTACCAGATTGTTAATGTCAATGAAAGCTCGGACAAGTTCGAAAACCAGCAAGATCGGACCAGTAACAGCAGAGTTATGGCCCTTGATTTCGTTAAAAATGCTATATTTTTCCTCGTTAAGACGATAGGGCCTTCATTTTTTATCCGATCTTTACCAAACTTTACCAGATTGTTAATATTAGTGTAAGCTCGGATAAGTTCGAAAACCAGCCAGATCGGACCAGTACCAGCAGAGTTATGGCCCTTGATTTCGTTAAAAATGCTATATTTTGCCTCATTAAGACGATGGGGCCTTCATTTTTCATCTGATCTTTACTAAACTTTACCAGATTGTAATGTCAATGAAAGCTTGGACAAGTTCAAAAACCAGCAAGATCGGACCAGTAACAGCAGAGTTATGGCCCTTGATTTCGTTAAAAATGCTATATTTTGCCTCGTTAAGACAATAGGGCCTTCATTTTTTATCCGATCTTTACCAAACTTTACCAGATTGTTTATGTCAATAAAAGCTCGGACAAGTTCGAAAACCAGCAAGATCGGACTAGTAACAGCAGAGTTATGGCCCTTGATTTCGTTAAAAATGCTATTTTTTGCCTCGTTATTACGATAGGCCTTAAATTTTCATCCGATCTTTACCAGATTGTTAATATATCAATGAAAGCTTGGACAAGTAATTTTTAAAATTTTTATTTCATTTTTATTTATTTTTTAACCAGCTAGATCGGACCAGTAACAGCAGAGTTGTGGCCCTTGATTTATTTAAAAATGCTATATTTTGCCTTTTAAAGATGATAGGGCTTTCATTTAGACGGATTTCAGTGAAACTTTTCAGTGATGATAAGTACCAAGCCTAGTTGTACATATCGGTTGAATGATTTTGGCGGAATTATGTCCCTTTAATACACAAATCTTTGTCCTGACTCGTTCTCCTGAGAGCCTGGCAGGATTTAAACGAGACTTTTTAGGGATGATCAGTTCCAGGTCTAGTTGTGCCGTGTTCCGGTTGACTGATTTTTGGCAGAGTTATGGCCCTTTAAAGGTTTTAATACACAAACTTTTCTCCTGAAGCTCTAGCTGGATTTCAACAAAACTTGGCAGGTATGATCAGTACCAAGCCTAGTTGCGTGTATCATCGCCATGTTCCGGTTGAATGATATTATACATAAACTTTATGTTTAGCAAGTTGAGCGTCCACAGGCCCTCTTGGGCCTCTTGTTAAAATTTGGATTATTTGTTTTAAAGTAGCTATCCCGCCAACAAGAGCTAAATTTTACAACATGTGTACATATTTTTAGAATTCAAACTCTACAGTCACAGTATAAACGGCTTTAACCAGCCGTGCTAAACCCCAGACTGGAGCATCGAATTAAGAGTTAAGAACTCATTTTTTGCGTATTCAGTCATGGGTAATTTAAGAACTCTTTACTTACTTTAAACCTTTACTTTTAATTGGCGCACACATTATTATGTGACCTGAACACCCGAATATAGTTTTGATATACGGTTTTGTTGTGTAATTTTGTAGTTATTTGGCGGGTTAGTTTCTAAGTTAATGAGTAATTTTACTTACATTTTTTTAAAAATTGAGTGTGTTTGCAAAAAAATATATTGAGTTTAAATACTCAAAAACTCAGCTTAGGCCATCAAATTGTTTACGTTTCCCACCTCAGGATTTCATAAATGGGTAGGTAGATTGTTGTTTTTGCCGAGGACAGTCAACACCTTATGAAATTAAAGAAAAATATACTGGCGATAGCAACAAAAAAAAATAATGTTAAAGAATTGCTATAAAACGTTTGGGTAGGGCCATTTTTAGTGGATAGGTAAGGAAACAGCAAACCAATTTTTTTTTTATGGTAGGCCCTATATCTACAACAGTTCTGCATGCATCGGTCACTAGTGATTACAGATCACAGTTTGAGGGTACCTAGAATTGATACCTTACATGTGAAATCATTTTCGAAAAGTTTAAAGGGACACACAGCAATCTGAAGTTGTAATCAAGCATTTACACTAGTGTCTCGATGTATAATTAAACCAACATCATTTTGGCTTTCATCGGCTTGCATACCAGTATTATAAATTTAATTTTGTTTCATTTTCTCTTCTGGTACTACCAAAGGTTAAAATATATTATTGATGCAATATATTCAAGAGTTAATTATATCGAGAAGTTTAAAGGGTCACACAGCAATCTGAAGTTGTAATCAAGCATTTACATTAGTGTCTCGATGTATTTATAATTAATCCAACATCATTCTGGCTTTCATCGGCTTGCATACCAGTATTATAAATTTAATTTTGTTTCATTTTCTCTTCTTATACTACCAAAGGTTAAAATATATTATTGGTGCAATATAGTCACGAGTTAATTATATGCAAAATAAAGCCTTTAACTGTTGTTGTAATAATACTAATGATTTAATAAATGCATGTTATGCAGAAAAACTAACAGGACTCACGAGTTTAAAAATAAAGATTGCCATTTGTCCCTTTAACATCGAGAAATTCTTCCAACTACGTTAGAATCGATTGTCGAGAGGATTCAGTACTGGTTCTACCCAAGAATAGGGGGTGGTTTGCCTCCACCACAACAAAATTGACCTTAAAAATAATAGTATTACATAGTCTAAAATGTGCTGGAAAATGACGCGAAACACCTAACAAACAGTTGTCTCGTTTCGCAACAGTTCTAACCATTTAGAACGGAGGATTTTTATGTAAACATTTATTTGATATAAATATGTTTAAATTTAAATCAATTTTGGCTAGTTTTTTTACACTTGAATTGTGCTGTTGGGAACATCTCTGTAGTGTAAAGAAGCATGCTTTTTGAGAAAAGAGATCCGGGTTCAAGTCCTGGCAGAGACCCCTTGCACATTACTGAGCAGTACTTTTTAAAAAATAAAAAAAAAGAGGCTTTTGTTGAACTTTGAAATAAATAATATCGTTGATCACATGTTTTTAGTCGTGTTATTGTATGTATTAAATAACACATGGTCGCCGAAACTGACAATATCACAAGTTACCCTTTATTTTAGTAAATAAATAATGTCATATTATAAAAAGAATATTACATTTGTGTTCTTCTGATGAAAACAAATATATGAAATCGATATATAAATGCAGTATTAGAGGTGCAATATGTGTATAACTTAATATCAGTTATTTGAATGTTGCTTTATGCTCATCAACACATATGTTATTAAGAGATACCCCAGAGAAAGGGGAATGATACATATTAGTATGGTAACCTGTCCCACTTTTACCAACATATGGTTCCCACCACCACCACACCTGAAACATATCCCACTGTTAACACCGCTGTTTTCATTATAAATGGCGAAATACTAACAATTGGCAATATGAAAGATCAAAATAAATATATACATACATTTATATATCGTCTGACATAATGAATCTATTTGTAAGAGTAGGGCAGGTTTCTGCCTAATTGGCAACTGATACAACCATGGTAAACCTTTAGCGAGACAAACGTTTTCTTCTTTATTGCGCAAAACTATAACAGGACGATGGACGAAGAGTGATCCCAATAGATCTCCTTGAGGCTTCGGCTCAGGTGATCAAAACATATACGGTAAGCTTTTTTTTTCAAATTACATGTATGACTGATTAAGTTCCAATATATTTTGGCGCTCTAATCCGTCAACATTACTTCATTCAATTATCGCAGAAAATAAACTTGAATTGCTTAAGAGAGATGACATCCGAAAACGTCCAACGTGTATTCTTAAGGCATATTTACATCGATTTTTTTTATTTGTATCCCTTTTAATTCTTTTCTAAACTAAAGCCTTATTTTTATCACAAATGTCAATAGCACGATTGTGAGATATTAATCTCAACGTCATATATACTATCATAAAGTGTGCCCCTAAACGTGATGAGACAGATGCCATTGCCCAGTAGGGGCCCTCAGGTCTTGCTGCACTCAAGTTTCCTGGTTAATGCCAATATGATAACCATATTCTACCTATAAACTGTCGCTGAGTACAGTGTAGGTTGAATATGATATGTGCAATCCACTCACCTTGCAGCTATGTTATATACCTACTGGCATGCTGCAGAGGATGACTAATGTACAAAGGGCACTGTAACATAGACATGTTTACTCATTTTGTTGACAAGCATGTTTGCAGAAAGAAATACTAGTATACCTCAGAATAGTGTTGAATGTATCTCCAATATCTCATACCTAACTTGCCCAGAAACCATTTTTCTATTTTTAGTAACAGCAACCTTCACCTTGAACCAAGTGACATCAAATGCAATCTGAATCTTCCTTTCCATAAAAGCTACATACACAAAATGTTTCCTTCCAATATATTATTCCTCGCTAAAGTTGTTGACGGGAAACCTGAGGAAGTTATCCAGCTGGCTTGCAGAATGTCGGTGATTCTACCAAGGTGCCCGCCCGTGCACGAAAATTGTCCGGAGGGGCACCTGGGGTCTTCCTCCACCAATGGAAGCTGGAAAGTCGCCATATGACCGTAGCTGTTGGTGCGACTATAAAATCCAGTTCAATTCCAATTGACGGGAAACCACGAGTTTAAACTGCCCAAACGACATACTCACACCGTTTTAAAACCTGTCAATGATAGGGGAAAAAATAACCGAATACTCAAACTCGTGAACTCCGATAATATGTCCATTTTATGCGTATGTTCTGCATACCATGTTTCATCAATCAGATGGAAAAGTGGTAAAGGAACATGAGCTTATTGCTACAGGCAATGTATGAGCGCTCTATACCTTGTGGTTCAGAGAAGACGATTTTGTAAGTTTTTCTCTGTATAAGTCGATGTAAATATGTGACCCCTGGGGAACAGCCTAATTTCACCCTAGGGTCACCATTTGAACTAAACTGCTAGAAAATGCTTTTACAAATAAAAGGTATTAACAAGAAATATCATCTATAAGTGACATGTTTATTTCGAATGGAAAATTTTGACTCATTTGACCTTGTGTGTTATCTTTATCTTTAAGGTACGGACCCGATTCTTGCACACGATACACCTTCTAAATGTGATTAATAACATTTGTGTGAAGTTTCATGGAAATCCCTTAAGTTCTTTCAAAGTTATGGCTGAGACAAAGTTATGGCTGAGACATGATTGTTTCGAACGAACGAAAGGACGAACGAATGAACAAACAGTCGGTGCGTTCGACAGTGCGATTATTATATGCACCTCTTCGGGGACATAAAAAAGAAGGAGGCATACAAATAAAAGCGTTGACTAATAACTTTATGTAAATTTAGGTATTTAAATAATTTATTGAATTCGTACTGACATCAAATTGTCGCTTATATATATGACCAAGCATATTACAATCGTAAAGATATTTACATAAAACAAGAGGCCCAGGGGCCTCAAAGTGCTCACCTTACTTGGGTATAAAGGTGAAGAAAGGCAATCAACAATGTTTAATGTAGGTCATGCGTTTTTCTGTATATAAATAAATACTGAAAAGTGGATACCGTGGAAGCAACAGCAACACACATAAACAAGAGATAAAAGTTCATGAGAGGTAATGTAAAGTGCAACACCTCTCACGCCTCCTAGCACCGGCTTAAGCGAAATTCTACTTTAAAGCCACAGAGATTGGGCTTGATGATCCCAAAATTTGGGGAAAATCCAAGTAAGGTAGTTATTTTATTATTATATTGTTAGAAGAAGTTGTTGTCTATTGTATATTACTTACCAACATCACCCAATCCCTAGTCAGTATTTACCCCAGGGTCACCATTTTTACAACTTTAGTAGCATCATAATAGAAGCATTAACATATCAGATCTTTTGGGAAAAAAATCGTAAGATTGGTTCGAAATAAGTGAGCCCCAAAAGTGAACCTCATAATGTCTTCTGTAAGACATTCTTAAAACATGAGTCATTCGGTATAACTAAATGATTGTGCACTTTTGTCACTACTCCACCTTGACAGAGCAGTCTATGTAAAACATGAGATGTCTAAGGCTGGCCAAATTAGACCCTAGTGTTGGCATTTGAACAACTTGGAAGACGAACATAAGCTTATGGTATGTGCACACTATTAGACTTCTAGCTCCTGTAGTGTCAGAGAACCGTTTTTTCTCTTGTTTCTCTGGCTTCTTCCAAGTCATTGTGTTTTGTGGTTTCTATGCTTTTTTTATATTATATACTGAGGGAAAAAGGTTTAGTAAGATTTTTTAGATGAAATAATACTGTATACAAGATATACTGACATTTTGGGACTTTACGGGCTTGACCCCTGCGTTCATTTATTCGTTACGTCATTAAGTATTTCGACTGTTATTGATGTGTGTTTACTAAAATATTGTGTCTATGCCAGTAGTTTCTTGATTTTACAACCAAGAATGTATTATTTCCAGGGTGCAACAAAAACTTGTTAAACTTTTTTCCCTCAGTATATATTTATGCTCATTTATGTGCTATTTACTTGTATTGCCTATTAATGCTGCATTGTTTGTTAGTAAATATCACCTGGCGGGATTATCTTTGTTTGCATTGTCCCGTTTTATTAGGATGACAGTAGGGTAAGATTTAGGTTTGGTGCACATTAGAACCTGGTTTAAACCCCCCAGCGGCTGTCATGAGATGTCATATATTGCCTTTTATTAATCTCTGTAGTTGTTGTTTGTTTCTGTGCGTATTTGTGGTTGATTGCGGTCCTTGAATGTTCGACTTTAATATCCATTTTTAAAGATTTTTCTATAGAACACTTATTTAACGATTGTTGACTCCCAAGGTGGGGCCAGATTTTACCCAAGTGTCACAATTTGAACAAACTTGATAAAGGAACATGA
Source organism: Cyrtodaria siliqua (assembly GCA_037043455.1). Lineage (NCBI taxonomy): Eukaryota > Metazoa > Mollusca > Bivalvia > Adapedonta > Hiatellidae > Cyrtodaria > Cyrtodaria siliqua. Next base: position 167,298 of record JAWPHD010002178.1, read on the forward strand.
GCTTACGCTACATGCAATATATGAGCGCTCTATACCTTGTGGTTTCAGAGAAGAAGATTTTGTAATTTTTTTCTGCATAAGTCAATAATAATCATGTGACACTTGGGGCAGGGACTAATTTGACACAGGGTCGCCATTAGAACAAGATTGATAGAGGACCATAAAATTATGATAAATTTAAAACTTTTAACCTCTGGCCCTTGTAGTTTCAGAGAAGACGATTTCTTCAAATATTTTCCTATATAAGTCAATGTAAAACTGTGACCCCACGGGATGGGGCCGACTTGACCCCAGGTTCACCATTTAAACAAACTTGGTAAAAGACCATAGGCTTATAGTTGTCACAAAATAATATCGAGTAGAGCGTATTGGTCGTACTTAGCTCTTGTAAGCACTTGGCGACATCTGTCAGCCACATGCTAATCCATTGTTCAGTTGAAACAAATTCACCAGTTGCATGATATATTCATGTATCCCGGAAAAGCGTGCAGTTTATAGCACCGGTAGAGTGAGTTCGGCAGGACCGTTCAATAAGTTTATATGTGCATGTAATGCATGTAAAAGTATAGGTATTTTACAATCTATCTCTCTAAAGGGCGATAATTGTGTAAAGGTCCTTTGGTGTAGAATTTTAATACCGCGCATTTAGCCACGTGTATCACAGAATGAACGTGCGAAATAATGTTGGCTATAAAATGCATTGTTCTTCAGTCATGGCCGGGATTGATTGAAAGTTGCTTTGTTTGGGCAGAAGTTGGAAACGGTGAAATTCACAGGCAATATGTGCCTAAGCCTCTCGGAGTGGAGCTAAGCCTTTTGGGTGTGTACGACACATGACTATTGTGCATATCAACATTGTTATAACTTTAACAACACTTTAGTGTCATATATAGTCAGTCGACACATTCAGTATTTGTGATAATACTACGAACGTCTAAAACGTTCATGAGAACAGTCTTTTTCATATTTCATCTCTGTATTCGCTTGTTTTTCTTGATAAATATATATATATTTAACATATTTTAAAAGTTGCAATAAACTTATGTAAATGCATTCACCGTCATTGTTTATTTCCTGAGTTAGCCTCAACCACTAGGGTCATCTTTCGACAACTGGTTTTCAGAGTAGTGGGATTTTGGGCGACTACGGAGGGAAAGAATCAATAACTGATCTTTATTATTATATACTAAATCTCTACTTATCATTTTAGAAATTGGTACGTTTTGCTCGATAAATTTGGTGTTTGTTGTACCTCCCTTGATTATAATAATAGTATCCAGTGAGATTGGCGAACAAGACGTTCTACTCATTTTGTGACACTCGAGTATAATTATATTGACGGGAGGAGTAAATATACATGTACATGCTATACACATTTCTATGATTGTTTAAGGTTTATGTCCAATATCAAATATAGATATTTTATGTAGGGTAACTATATGTTTTGTGGTAGCTAGGGACTATTTATACATAACCGCTAGTACAAATGTGTATGTAACTTGTCCTATGATGATCCCTGGTATTTACTGAGGACACAGTGACGTATCATAAGTAGAATAGTAGAGTAGAATCATTAGTGACTTGTGTATTGTAATTGTTGTAGTTAGTATTGCACACTGTCTATAACCATGACGTCCATGAAGAAACTTACGGAGATAGGTAAGGAGTTAGGGTATGCTGGAGAGGAGCTTAGAACCTTTGTTAAAGACGGACAGGCTAGGGAGAGGAAATTTAGACTTAAGGAAAGAGATGCTGAGAAAGATAGGTTAAAATTAGAAAGTAGATTAGCTGAAGAGAAGCGAGATGAAGAAAGTAGATTAGCTAAGGAGAAGCGAGATGAAGAAAGTAGATTAGCTAAAGTGAAGCTAGAATTAGAAAGCAGATTAGCAACCGAGAAGCTAGAATTAGAAAGTAGATTAGCAAGGGAGAAGCAAGAGTCAGATAAAGAAATGGTAGAACTAGATAAAGAGAACATATAATTAGCTAGGCAGTTAGAATGACCAAGGTTTGAGACGGACGGTAGAACATAAGTTAGCTTTGGAGTTGTTAGTAGCTAAGAAAGATAGTGAAGACAGTAATACTGTAGGTATATATAAAGTTAAAAGGTCCGAAGTTACCATACTTTGATGCTGACAAAGTTAACGTGGAGAATTACTTGTCACGGTTTGAACGATATGCAGATTACAAGAATTGAATAAAGATACAGGGCAGTTCATTTAAGTGCATTATTGAGAGGCAAGGCCTTACATGTATTTTCTAGATTACCTAGTGTAGATTCTCTTGACTATGTTAAGTTAAACGATGCTCTGCAAACGAGATTTGAGTTAACTGAAGAAGGTTTTAGAAAGCGGTTTAGAGCTTGTTTACCTGAGAAAGGCGAGTCATTTATTCAGTTCATTAGTAGGTCTAGAAATTATTTAGATAGGTGGTTAGAGTTAGGGAAGGTAGCGCAGACTTATCAAGGCCTCATAGATTTCTTGTTGCGGGACCAGCTATTCAATGTCTGTAGTAGAGATCTGTTCTTATTTCTAAAAGAAAGAAAATTAGCTGGTGTAGAAGAAATGGCAACACAAGCAGATCAGTTTGCCGAGGCTAGAGGTGGAGCTCATAATATAGTGTCGAAAGACCGAACGTTTATGGATAGGCAAGGGGACGATCATAATAATAAGCAGACAATCATAGAGGCGGCGGTAGTTCGATGGGTGCTAGAGGTAGCAATAGTGGTAACAACCTAGGTAGACCTTTTATTCGTTGTCGTCACTGTAATGGGAATCATGCTTCACATGAGTGTAGAAGAGCGGTTAAAGTCTCCGCTGTCGTAGACAATTGGAGTGACAATAGTAAAGTAGACAACAATGTAGGAAGTCAAAACCAAGGTTTTAACAACCCATGGAATTTCGGTAGAGGTAGAGGCAGTCAAAACCGAGATAGAGGTAGAAGCAGGGGTGGTAATAGTCCGGTTATGAAAACCGAGAGTAGTAGCTGTTGTGTTAAATGTTAGATGGAGTAGTGGCGAAGATCGGAACATGTCTCTTTCCGTATGCCAATCTTCCAACAGCAGATGGTCTAGTGAATGGTAAGGATGTAATTGTAATGAGTGATACAGGGTGTACAGGTGTGGTAGTTAAGCGTAGTTTAGTAACGGATGGCCAGTTGGTAGATAAACAGTCACCGTGTATGTTGTTAAAGGTGAAATATGGCGTGTCTTTTGAGTATATATTTGGAAATATATATATATACTATACAATCTGTTCAAATCTTACACTTATTGGTTGTCCCGTTTTCTCACAGTAGCCAATTTTATCTCATAGCGCACACACTTCGAGTTTCGCCCTGGTAAGTGTCACGTGATCCTGTGACGTCATTGGTACCAAACGAGTAGCCGTGTCGCATTGAGTTGTATAGTATTGTCTATGTAGGATTACATTTTATGGTACTTGTTGCTGGGTGAAAACGTTTGCATAAAGAAGGACAAGATAATAACCTAAATTTCTTTCGTTTCCCTAATCGAGATAATGATATATTAAGATCTGAAGTGTGGTTAGACCGTTACCGAAGAAAATCGCCCCACTCGTCGAGAAAGTGGGAACCTACGAAAGACGCGCGAGTTTGTAGCAAACATTTTGAGTTGACTTCGTGGAATGTCCATCCTTTGGTTTCATTATCTTTGAATTTGGAGAACAAAAGGACATGCATATTAAAATCAACAGCGGTACCAACGATATTTGACTATAAAAATGAGAATTGCATTACCCCGCCGTCTCCAAGCAAGTTGTATTCGCCCATTCGACCGGCGTTGAGGAGGAAATTCATACATGAAGTAAGATTGAAATTTATGTTCAATTATCTTAGCACCTCATCGGGTATACGTATGATAATTTGAAGAAAGGTGTATAGTCTTAGATCTTTATATACACCGTGAATGTTTAGCTGTTGAATTAGAAGCATGCGTCTTACGTGAATCAATGAAGAGTTGACGGCGCTAATAATATGTAGCCGTCATTTTTTAAAATATTGCTAAGAACGTTCAGCATATAAATTTAAATGAATCCGGTGAAATAAACACTGTGTCTTTGTTCCCAAATTTTAATTTTAATATTTAAGTTATAAACCCCTTCTGCCAATAGTGTTATAAATATATATTATCAACATATATAGGTCTATGGATTTGAAAAAAAATACAAAATGTTTCATGGATATCTATTACGAGGCAGAAAATTAATAATATTACTAGCTGTCTTTGTGCGCGACAATTAGAGCTCGCATATCATGTGATATATCCGTCTTGTGCAATACGCGTCTGCCCTCGGCGGTATTACACCGCTCAAGTAATTGCAATAAACAGGAAATATATCATAAAACTAGGTTTCCCTAAACGGTGCGTGCTTTTGTGATATACCGACGTATGTACCCTAATTAGGCTGTACTTCAATAGTGCACCGCAGTATTTGATTAGTCTGTATTGGTATTTGGGGGCAGTGGAGACTAGAGAGCGTGTCATATTACAAACACCGCTCCTAGAGTGTTTGGTGTTAATGACGACTTATGGCAAATATATAATACTATAGAAATTATATGCTGTTTCATTTATTATTGTTTTCATTAATTTTTTATCAATTATGGATAATATCTAATAAATATATTTGTTCCATGTCTACTTATCGGCAAAAAAAATCTGACGCTCGTATTTAGACCAGGTCTATTCATTCGGAATATACTACATTTCGCGGTTATTGTGTATGTACCAAGATATTGCAGTGTTGCGGGTGACACTGTCAGATTTCGATGAAAACAATGTTTACGTTGTTTTTTGTTTGTTGTTGCTGTCAGTGTATAAAGACATATTTTGTTAGATTAGTGAATAGTGTAATGAACCGCTGAACTTAACGAATGACATGACACGATAGTCTTTACAAGCTCTCCATTTGCACCGCGTTCGACTTCATCATCAGTTGATGAATCCGATGTATTTTCGTCCTCAGACACTTATTCTGGCTCAAAATCGTAAGGTTGCACATTGTGTAACCGTCTTATCACGGGCATTTCCCCTGACTCGGTATCATGATCGCTTAATTCTCGCATTTTCACACAAGGTATACTGTTTTGCGTTCAGTCCCAATGTTAACAAAAAATAGTTTGTTCCCAATGACGTCACTTCCGGTAATTCGCGCAAGAGTTTTTCCCCTTAGATTTTTTTCGATATTTTAGCAATGCCTGTTCGCCTGTTCGATTTTTATCTTTAAAAACATATTTTTACTGAACATACATCAAAGGCATAGTAATAATCGTATTTATAATGATATTTAATACTTAAAAACATATCAAAAGCGGATTTGTTGATTTAGGACCAATTTCTGCTTTAAATAAGTCAATAGCGAGAACAGATGTATATACACCTTTCTTTAAAGAGAATACAGAGGCACTATGTATGGACGACCCTATGTACGATTTAACGATAGGGAACATAGAGGGTTCAGTGTTTCCGATAGTGTCCGATTTTAGGAGTAGCATAAGTAATGCAGTAGAGACTAGAGCGCAGGTTCAGAAGCAAGCTCAGATTTATAGAAAATTAAAGGTTCCTGCAACCGTAGGTGATATTTCTAGATCGGAGTTTATAGAAGCACAAACTCAAGACGAGTCATTAAATCCTTGTAGAGTGAAGGCCAAGGATGGTGTAGTTACGAAGTGTAAAGGGTCCGGTAGTTCTAAGTTTGTACATATATAGGAATAGTTTGTTGTGCAGAGAATTTGAAGATAGTGGTGGTAGACAGTTTCACCAATTAGTGGTACCTACCCAGTATAGAACGGCCGTGCTTAAGGTAGCTCATGAGTTGATTATGGGAGGTCATTTAGGTGTAAAGAAAACGTCAGATAGAGTATTGGCAGAGTTTTATTGGCCAGGCCTTAGTGGCGATGTCACTAGGTATTTTAGGTCCTGCGATATATGCCAAAGGACAGTACCAAAAGGTCGAGTGACCAAAGTACATTTAGGTCAGATGCCAATGATAGATACACCATTAAAACGGGTAGCCGTAGACATAGTCGGACCAATATTTCCAGTGTAAGATAGGACAAATAGGTATATTCTAGCCATGTTAGACTATGCATCTAGGTATCCGGAGGCAGTAGCATTACCCTCAATTGAAATTGAGAGAGTAGCGTAAGGCATTAGTCGATATGTTCAGTAGGCTAGGTGTACCAGAGGAAAGGCTGACTGATTGTGGGTCGCAGTTTACGTCAGAACTTATGGCTGAAGTTAGCAGGTTATTGTCTTTTACGAATTACGACAACGCCATATCACCCTATGTGTAACGGGTTTTTCGAGCGATTTAACGGGACGTATGTCAATGCTTTGTTATTTGCATTTAGAGAGGTTCTACAAGAGAGTTTAGGATTTCTCTGTTTGAGTTATTGTACGGTAGATAAGTTAGCGGTCCCATGAGGATTCTTGGAGAGATGTGGGCAGGTGAAGTAGATAGTGAGGAGGTTAAGACTACATATCAGTATGTGTTAGATCTGAAGGAAAAACTAGAGGAGACTTGTAAGATTGCTCAAAGTCAGTTAGTTAAGGCAAGTACCAAGCACAAACGGTACTATGACAAAAAAGCTAGAGCTAGGAGATTTAAGATAGATGACAGGTGTTAGTTTTAATCCCGACCAACAATAACAAGCTGTTATTAAAATGGAAAGGTCCATTTTACGTTAGAGGGATAGTGAACACTATGGATTATCGAATCGAGATGAATGGAAAGTTGAAGACCTTTCATGCGAATATGCTTAAAGAGTATATAAGAAAAACCGATAATGCGCAACAAGGGGTGTTAACCGGAGTTAATGTTGCAGTTATTGAGGATAGTAAGGAAGGCAGTAGTGAGGACACTAGTCCCATGTATTTTCCCACTAGTGTATGTAAGCAGACAGCAGCCGATGTAGAAATATCGGGCATGCTTATTGTAGCATAGAAACGAGAGGTAGGTCGTTTACACTCTGAGTGTAGTGCTGTTCGGTCCGATGCGTCGAGACCAACAGATATAATGCAGTGTAGCTTTAAGTCCACTTTAGCAAAACCGATTAGTGAAACGGGAGACCCTACTCCATTTCGCAAACAGTATATTGGTAATGCGATGGATGCGAGGTGTAAAGTTGGAGTTCTTGTAGTTGCAGGAGGTAGTGTTATTGGTAACAGTAGAGTCGGTGTAATAGACCGTGAAAAGAACATTATTTGGGCAGCTATTTAAGTCGCCGCGCATAATGACAGGGTAAAATACAATAGCATTGTACAATAGTATAATAGTGTATGGCAGTGTATTGTACAATAGCAGTATATGTTACGACAGTGTAGTATACACTTATACAATTCTGTTGACATTTTAATGTTGATTATAATGCAACAATTTCTTGGCACCTGAGCGATCAGCTTGTACGTTTTGTCGCTCATTTGCTAGGAAGAATTAATAGTTTATTAACGTGTAAATATTAATTATATTTTGTTGAATTTTAAAAAGTGTAGTACTTTCTTTAAGTGAGGAGATATTGTCACAAAATAATATCGAGTAGAGCGTATTGATCGTACATAGCTCTTGTAAGCACTTGGCGACATCTGTCAGTCACATGCTAATCCATTGTTCAGTTGAAACAAATTCACCAGTTGCATGATATATTCATGTATCACAGAAAAGCGTGCACTTTTATAGCACCGGTAGAGTGAGTTCGGCAGGGCCGTTCAATAAGTTTATATGTGCGTTAATGCATGTAAAAGTATAGGCACTTTACAATCTATCTCTCTAAAGGGCAAAATTGTGTAGGGATCCTTTCTTGTAGAATATTAATACTGCGCATTTAGCCACGTGTATCACGGAATGAACGTGGGAAATAATGTTTTGGGCGGAACGTTGGTCATAAAATGAATTGTTATTCAGTCATGGCCGGGATTGATTGAAAGTTGCTTTGTTTGGGCAGAAGTTGGAAACGGCGAAATTCACAGGAAATATGTGCCTAAGCCTCTCGGAGTGGAGCTAAGCCTTTTGGGTGTGTAGGCCCTCTAGGTGTTTCGACACATGAATCAACGCATAACGTAACGAGCGGTGTAGTTCAGAGAAAAAGAAGATTTTTTGAAGATTCTCCTATATATATAGCTATGTAAAACTATAATCCATATTTGACCCCAGGGTCACCATTCAAAGCAATTGGTAGAGGACCTTAAGATGATGTAACATGCACTATATGAGAGCTCTTTGCCTTGTGGTTTTGAAGAAGGAGATTTTTCAAGTTTTTTCCCTATATAAGGTTCTGCAAAATGTGCAAAATCTCCATATATAAACGTGTGACCCCGCAAAACCATTATTTTTTTACCCCGGTTTCTTATTTGAACCATCTTGATAATCAGATCAATAATAAAGAAAAATTGTCGAAATCTGTTCAGTGGGTCTTGAGAAGAAGATTGTTTAAAGTTTCGAGCTTTTATAGTAATGGCGGCAAGATTGGATGTCGCGTTGACCTGATTTTAACAATTTTAAAACCACTGACCTCAAGATCATCCTTGTGAAGTATTGTGAAATTGACCAGGCGGTTAATGAGGAGATCGTTTGAAACAGTTTTTGACAGACAGACGAACGGACTTCCGTACATACGAGAGTGGCGTTGTGCAATTTATTCTTAGTGGGATTAGTCCTACATGAGCAGAAAACTTGGTAGATGACCATAACCTTATAGCAAATGCAAAATATTAAACCTCTGGCTCTTGTAGTTTCAGAGAAGAAGGTGTTGTTCCGTTTTTCCCTCTACTTGTATAAGTCTATGTAAAACATATGACCCCTGGGGCGGGACCAAATGTGGCTCCAGACTCACCACTGGAACAAAAATGGAAGAGGAGCATAAGCTTATAGTAATAAAGTACAAACTATTAAACCTCTGGCTCTTGTAGTTTCAGAGAAGATCTTTTGAGGTTTCACCTATATAAGTCTATGTAAAACGTGAGGCTTGGTAGAGGACCATAAGTTTATAATAAAGCAACAAAGGCGTCAAATAATGTGCAGGCCGATGCCCAATACAAAACAAGAAACTCACTGGGTCTGTATCGATCTACATACTATTTAGCAGTGCACACAAGGCAAACAATGTACTATATATATTTTTTTCAATAAATAAAGGGCAGCAACGGATCTGTTTTACTGACTCTTGTTTCACTATGTGGTAAATTATGCAATGAAATGTAATTTTCATATCAAAGACTGACTTAATTTAGGTAGCAAAGAAACATTTTTGCTCGTCAGGTGTTACAATCAGTTGTACGGTTTGCAAAAACAAAATATTCATAGGATATGTGCACTATTGCTGATAAATATGCTCATGTGATACATCTTCAAGCCTAGCAAGTTTTAGAAAAAATAAAATACAAACAAACTTAATAATCAATAAATATTAACAGAAAATGATCCGTTAACGTTGCTGATCCGTTAACGCCAACTGGATTCAATTCAATTCAAAAATGTTTATTCCAAGATATACATAATAATGTAAACAGAAACGGATATAAGGAAATAGGTCATATTTAGCAATCATTATGGCGAGTAAGTGACAGAGAAGATAAAGAGACTTATATGATTCTATAGGACTTAACTTGTTCGTCTCCCTGAGACAAAATCGATTGTTCGATTATATCAAAATTAAGACATGCAACCAAATACCTCCGATAGTTTTTGTTCTTTCTATTTTACTTCATGACAAATAATCGGATGCTTTTGAATTTCTATTTAACTAGATTTTGTAAAGGAGCGTATTTCCCTATAGCTGGGTATACAAACTGGTGAATAGTTGACAATTATACGTACCAGGGACGAATATTATCTCGACGTTTATCACGAACATAATTATAATAGTAGGTAAAAATGTGAACCTCGGTCATTTTAAATTAGTTTTACAATAAACCAAAAGAATGTTTGTCAACTGACAGACATTCATTCAACAGGGATATTTTAGTCTTCTATGTTATTCATATACGAATGAAATCCTTATAAGTTTTGTATAAGCATTGTTTTCAGTGTAGATCGTGCACATATGCTATTCACTGAGGTATACAAGAAGATAAGTGACATTATAGCAGAAAAATAAAAACCTCTGGCTCTTGTAGTTTCAGAAATGAAGATTTTAAAGTTTTCTTTCCTGTATAAGTTTATGTAAAACTGTGACCCCGGGGCGGGGCCAAGTTTGACCCCACGGTCACCAGTTGAACAAATTTGCTGGAGTACCATAAGCTGATGCTTCATGTATGAGAGCTCTGTACCTTGTGGTTTCAGAGAAGAATACTTATTTTATTTTATTTTCCTATATAAGTCTATGTAAAACATGCGAATCTCTATATATGCACTTTGGAGCCCCAAGACATGGCCATTTTCCCCCGAGAACTTCATTTGAACACAGTTGATAGCCTATGCGTTGGCGATCATTTTAAAAGAAAAACTGTCTAAATCTGTCTATCGGTTCTTAAAAAGAAAAGTTTGGAACGTTTATGGTAACGCTGGCTATCTTGGATGTCGCACGGATCTAATTTTAACAAATTTGAAAAGCATTCATCTAAGGATTATCCACTTGCAGTTGGGTCAAACTGCATCGTAAACTAATAACTCGTTCACTCTCTTTGATTGAACTAAAATAACCCAGCGATATTTACGCATAGACGACGGTTACCGATGTTACGGTACTGTAATAGATTTATAAGTTTGGAAAATAATAGGATTAAAAAAAAGATTTTTGTTCATGATTACCAAGTATGTTCCTGGCCGCTGTAGTGATGTTAAATAGGTTTTGACTAAATTTAACAGACAGCTTTAATCAGAGATACAGCTTGCCGATGTTAATATGAAATCATATTTCCATAGACAGTGGTCACATAGTGTACAAACTACACCAATATGACAGACTCCAGAGAATTTCCTTTAAAAAAACATACCTTAAAACAAACATGTAAAACTAGAAGGTCATGTCGAGCTATATTATGAAGAAGTCCAGATTATTATTTCATGTCAATTCCAAGAGATATTCGTTGCTTACATCATTAATATTTAATTTAATTAATGTCGTTCACCGTGTGGGATGTATGTCGTAGCAGAGAACTGGTGTGACTTATATTTCGTCGAAAGTAAGTCACAGCGACCCAATATTTTGCATATGATGCTAGATACAATATATAAGGAACATTTTGATGAAGTTTAGTGAAAATCCTGCGAGAAAGGAGCAATATATTCATGTCGTAGCGGAGACCGGACGTTACCTATATTTGTCGAAAGTAGGTCATTGCGACCAGTTATTCTGCACATGATGACAGATGCAACATATAAGAAACATTTTGACGAAGTTTGGTGAAAATTCTGCGAGAAAGAACAAGATACGCCTGTCGTAGCCGAGACAGGAGGTGACCAATTTCTTCGAAAGTAGGTCACAGCGATCCGAAAGTATGCACATGATGTTAGATCCATATAATGAACATTCTCGTGAAGTTTGGTGAACATTCTGCAAGAATGGAGACCGGACGTGACCTATATTTCGTCAAAAGTAGGTCACAGCGACCAGTAATTCTGCACATGATGCTAGATGCAACATACAAGGAACATTTTGACGCAGTTTGGTGAAAATTCTGCGAGAAAGAACAAAATACGCATGTCGTAGCCGAGACAGGAGGTAACCTATTTCGTCGAAAGTAGGTCACAGCAATCCGAAGGTCTGCACATGATGTTAGATGCATATGAGGAACATACTCGTGAAGTTTGGTGAAAATCCTGCAAGAATGGAGACCGGACGTGACCTATATTTCAACGAAAGTAGGTCACAGAGACCCGAAAGTCTGCACATGATGATAGATGCATATAAGGAACATTCTCGGGAAGTTTGATGAAAATCCTGTATGGATGAAGACCGCACGTGACATATATTTCGTCGAAAGTAGGTCACAGCGACCCGAAATTGTTTACATGATGTTGGATTCATATAATGAACATTCTGGTGGACGTAACCAGGCAAGAAGATATCAAGAAATGAAGATCAGACGCATAGACTAACAAACTGGCACACATACACCCAGACGACATTGTGTCCGCTAAGTTGAGATTCGTAAACGGAATCGACAAAAAATAATACCGTAAGTGTTCCTTTCAAATTACAGGTATGACTCATTATGATCCAATATATTTTGGTGCTTTAATCCGCGAAAATTACTTCATTCAACTATCGCAGGAAACTAACTTGAATTGCTTATGAGACATTACATCTGAAAACTTGCAAAGTGTATAGTTAAGGCATATTTACATCGTCGCAATTACTTACACGCAAAATAGTACAGCTCCTTCGTGAAAAAAGTGTGCACGTTGGGTTAAAAGCATGAATCTTGAAACACTGGAGGAGTATGACATATTAAATGTTTTTGGCTATAGGGCCAAGCGAAAATATTCAAGATGGCTGCCAAATCCAAGATGGCCGCCAAAATAACATTATTATTCTTATTTTTTTTATTTTTTTTTTTGGTATGGTAATTTTAACTCAAATGTTCATATTTTAGTGGTGTGAGATGTAAGGTTTCCTAAAATATTATTATGGTGTCAAAACTATTAATATTACGATAACATTCAAAGTGGCAGCCTTAAAGCGCGAAAACCAGTGAAAAACTGTTTTTAAACGTTAATTAGAGCTTTAAAATTTGACAATATCTTTATTTTAATGCAAGTATTTTTAGCCTTTACAATCAGAAAGGAAAGGTCAATGTATGACCATTTACATAGTATAAGGGTTCATACTGTATTGATTTAAAGTGTTAAAACAACGACTAGAAAAAATACAAGTATTTCTTCATTACACAATTTTTCAAAACAAATCTGCACATACTCTGCTTTTCAAAGTTACACACCTTATGAGAACTAATATTCAAATAATTTCATGCAATTATCACTTAGTTGAATTGTCAGAAGTGTTCTTGTAACAGCTATTTCAGAACATGTAACTAGGATAATTATCATCCTACGTTCGATAATACATGTACTCTACTAAAAATATGTCGTTTGTGAACATGAAAAGCTAATCGTTGTTTCTCTCATAATCACCACCACACCTACATAGTGTTGTACATCGTATTGCCCTCTTTACACATTAACATCGGCCTCTGCATCCCTCCCACATCTTAGTAGTTCTTGGCAAGCTTTAGAAACTTCAGGAAGTACTGTCCACAATGGTTCCCAGATCTGGTCTTGGGTTTTCTGCCAGCCCCAAAGACTTGGGCATGGTAAAATAGCACTTGATTCTAAGGACTGACCCCAACAATACCCAGCCTGGTATGCTACTCTCTTAGTGTGTTGCAGTAAAGCAGCAGGTGTTGGTGGCATTAAATCGATTGATCTTCCTTTCTTTGTGAGATCTTTTCGTACCTCATCATTCTGATGTTTCACGCGTTCCAGACTTCCAACTCTTGCAATGAAAGAGTACAGCCCAGTACATGAAAAGCTTCAATGACATCTGAATAAATGCTGCTACTTCACATGCAAACTTCTTTCCAACTGAAAAAGGAAGTTTGGTTACATCCTGCAAAAGCATGCATCCATGACAAATGCTTTCGATTTTTCTGGAACGAGGGATTCTGATATGCCATGGGCAGATATGAAACTAAAATGCTTCCCAGTGCCAAATGCAATCCACAATTCATTAACACAAAGCTCACTGAAGAGAGCAATTGACGACAAAAGAACATCAGTAACAACAGTTTTGATCATCACTCGTTTGTAGTTTTGTTTACCACAGTCTTGAAACAGTAACCTAGTATCTGCCTCTTCATGAGTACATGGCGAAAGATCACTTACATCTTCTCTAGGTGGATTGCAGATTACATCTTTGTCCTTGGTTGACACTATTTGTTTATCAATAATTTCGATTGCCACAGATTCAGTAGCTAGGTAGCTAAATAGTTCGACCTTAGTTTCATCAACTCGAAGGAATGATTCCCAACATGCAGGTACATTTCAATCCGTTTACTGCATGTCATTGCATTAAGGCTATCCTTGATATACTTGATATAAAGACAATATCTAATCTGCTTGTATTTTGTAGTTGTCTTTTGATGAAGAGAGTGAATACCTGCTTGGAGTAGTCTGCAAATATATTGGCTGCTCCAGGTTTTAACATGTTAACTGTAGCTGCACCATCTAAAAGAACAGCATCAACATCAGGGGCCTCAGACGGTGCTTCGAAGTGGTTCTCCAGACATGTTACCAAATCTGATTTTGTTCCTGATCGCAACTTACCAAAGCTAGAGAGAGACGGGGAGTAGCTTTGGTTTTCATGACGAAACAAGTTTACGTGTTTCAGCATGAAGTCCAAGATAAATGGCCACTAGAGTTCAAGGTCTGTTGAATGATAGAATGATGTTGAGCCTTCGAAACGACGTACTGTACAGTTATACATGAGCAACCTAATATCATACTAACAAGTGTTTTCAGAGACTGGGGAACAAATTCCTGTTGGCAATCCTTATTAAAAGTCCCACTGAAAGTTGTTTTAGGCATTTTGAACACGTCTCTTCGAATAATGTTAGCGGTTTTTACAAGTATAATTGCTACATCGTCATAATCAGTATCACGAGCCTGCTTTCATGCTCGCCCGGTATCTTCACTGAAAGCTAATAGAACATCACTGCTTTGCTTTAGTGCTTTTATATCTTCGAATATGCAAGGATTCTATTTTTCAACCTAGCAGAGTGTATTCGTTCTGACATATCGACCCTACGCTGCTCCAGTCGCTCTGTGTATAGACTAGCAAGGTCAGAGAGCTTAAAAACAGAGACTACATCGTTTTCCCTGCTTTCTTCAATTTAAGAAATGAGCTTAGCGAGTGCTATGGCATGTAGCTCGTTTTCTTCACATTCCTCAACTTCAGCTAACTGTTCTTGAACTGTTTTTTTATATAATGATTCTAGGCATTTTGCATGATAGACAGCTTCTTGAGACATTAGAACTCCTGCACTTAATTTTGTGAGTAATACTTTATCTTGTTGTATTTGAGCACAGTTGCTCACGCCCTTATCCATTCCAAACGTTGAGGCTTTTTTAGCTTCATTACCAAGAAAATCATTTGTCATGGAATGCAACTGTTCTTTCACCAAAACCTCTTCTCGTACCTTTTCTAGAGATTACCTTATTTTCAAATGATTCATCCTTCCCATGCTTTCTTTTTTTTACACGTTGAAATTTAGTTATGTTGAATTTATCCTTGCATTTTGTATGCCACTTTGCTTTGCGAGCTTTGAAAGTCTCTTTCAGATCATACCCCTCTTGCAAATGAGTCACAATGATAGGGATGGGTATATGCCCGAGTTCATTAAATGTAATAATGTTATCTGCCATAGTTTCATATCCCCTTTCTTATTATCTGCAGGGCATTGCAGGCGCTCGTTTGTGTCCTGCTGACACAGAACACATTTGTCCCAGTCAATAACATTCCTTGAGTGTTCTTTGGATACAAAAGCTGTTTTATTGTTAGCTGCTTTTGATATTTTGATATAAGTACCACCAACAACACACAATACAGTACACAACAAAAACAGACTAATTGATAATGACTAATAATCATACGGCATCTTCAGATTTATGAAAGCTGCAAATAAAAATTATACAACAAATAGGTTTCAATAGCTTTTACCGTTACAATATTTAAAATAAGTTTGATTAAAGGGACACAAGGCAATTTTAAATTTTGTATCAATCATTAAAATTAGCAGCTCGATTTATTAATCGAGCATCATTTTAATTTTAAACTCCTTGACTATAATTAAATAAAATGTTGAGTTGTAAATTTTATTTGTTATTTATATACCATATGTTTAAATATGTTATTGGTGCAATATATTCATCAATTAGTAACGTTATTATGCAAAAACAATTTGCTTTGACCTATTCCAATAATTAATATTAATGATTGCAGCTATGCAAGTTATGTGGAAAATCTGAGAGCTCTCCCTGAGTTTTAAGTTTGCAGTGCGTCCCTTTAAATGTGTGTGTAAAAGTGGTGGGATCGGGGGAGCGGGGTGTCAGCGTGCATATCCATCTAATATTCGGTCTGAAAAGGATTTGCACTGTAGTACTCATTCAATATCAATTACAAAATCTCACCAAGAGTGTATGTTGTATTGTGACACCTGTAGGCTGTCTGTTTTTTGTCAGTAATTTTTACTTAACTCAATGATCAGTACATGTATGTACACATATGAGACTAAAATAATAGTATATTTAATCAGGATACTTGTTATAAAGCACATGCATTAATACATACCATTTAGACCATGGGCTACTCAACTTTTCGGTACCAACTCAGCTGGCTAATTTTAAATGCTACCACCTTTTAGATATATCTTAGTAAAAAAGGAATAATCAGGATAGTTTTTCTGAAACGGTAGCATAACACATTATTTTTGGGCAAAAACATGCAATTTTGAACAAAAATCGCTAAAAACTGGAATAATTTTTTAAGTATTATTATCATTGCCATATTAGGGAGCTGAAGCTACTGAAAGTTTTCTGTTATGTTCATATAAATTAAAATAATATTTGAAATGAACAAAATGTATACAGCTTGCCATTTTGGGTGGAAATCAGCAAAAAAAAGCATACAAATCTCTGATATTTGGAATAATTATTTTAAAAAATATTGACACTGCCAATAAAACAAAATAGAAGCATTTAAAGTGTTTTCAGTCATCTAAAGATGTCCTGAGATATAGGTAAAATTCTAAAGGATCAGAGATTTGGAAAAACTGAGATATTTTGGGCCAAAAGTTGCAAATTTGAACCAAAATCACTTAAAACGGGATTACTTTTAAAAATATAATTCTCATTACAATATAAGTAGATTGAAAGTGCTTAAAGTTATCTGTTATATACATGTTCATGAAAACAAATATTTGGAATGAATAAAACATATAAATCTTGAAATTTTGGGGCGAAATTAACACAAAATGAATTGAATAAATATCGATAAAGGTGATCCTTTGGGAGCAACAAACCCAATTAAAAGAATAAAGCAGCAGACTCGGTTTTATTGAGTCTGTTCATGAGAAGTAATGAAAGAAGCAACACCTCTCACGCCCCCTAGCATTGCTGATTTTTGGAATAGTTATGACATTTTAAATTATGATTTAAATATAGCAAAACACAAGTCGATTGTATTATTTCTTTAAACGTAAAGATGTCATGAACTACAGAAGAGCCAGTCCTAAAGGATCAGATATTTGAAAATGCCATTTCTTTTGGCCCGGAATATCGAAATTTAAACCAAAACTGCCGAAAACTGGACTATTTAAAATACAATTTTATTGCAATATAAGGGAGTTGAATGTTCTTTAAACATTCTATTATATCAATCTACATGAGAAAAATGTTTAGAATAAACAAAGTTTATACATCTTGACAATTTTGGAGAAGCATGAAATAAAATATTTTTGGATATTCATTTATAACAAAACAAAGTAGTTTTCAAAAATGTAAATAGACAGGTATTAAGGTACAAACAAAAAGTTCCGAAGTAACTTGAAAACTGCAATAAAATTTACGAAAATTTAATATTTATTAAAATATAATTTCTTTTGAAATGAAAGGGAGCTAAAGTTTTTTTTAACCTTTTCTTATTAAGTTCGTGTATATGGGGGAAAATTGCCGAACACACAAAACAAAAAAGTAAAATAGGTTAAAAAAAAAAGATTTGCATGAATATCATGTATTTGTAATGCATAGATTGAAGATATTTTTAAACGATTTTGATAAACTCAAACTCACAAATTACATATGTAAATGCCCCTGTAGTATTTCTTTTATTAAACTATTGCAAAAAAGCATATGCCAATTAACAGAACCGAGAGAAGTGATATTTCGGTTTTGGGTTGAGAAAAACGAAATTCAGAAGTAATCGGAGTTTTAAAGAAAACTCAGCCTGGAAAATAATATACGTCTCAAAGCTATTGTAAGAGACACTCATGATATTAACATCTTTAACATAAAACTATATTTTCATCTGCCGAATGTTGACGCATGCTAACATTCTGAATCTGGTATACATGCTACAACTAACTCCCATGCATTCACACCATGTTACAATACAGGGAAGTCTATGCTTTTTGCAAGTACAGTGTAGAGTAAGTTTCGCAAGATACATTGATAACATTCCGAAATTGTAAAGAAGATGTAAAGAGTCATCTGTTATATCAGGCCTTATAACAAAGTCCAAGGTGAACCATCCCTATTCCAAAAGTGTGTAAGACTTTCCGAGGTCCTTGTTTGTACGTGGTGGTATGCACGCACATGTTGTTCTGTTGCTGCTGCATCTGTATGGGGAATACTGCTCATCAATAGCTGACCAATTGAATCCCCAACGCTATAAACCGGTTCTAGGGTGCACCAAACCTCACACTTACCCTACTAAAGTCAGTAGATGAATTTTCAGAACTTTCGGCGGCCATTTTGAAGTTGGCGGCCATATTGGAATTTTTTTTGCTTGGCCCTATAGCCAAAACTGTTTGATATGATGTCATCTATTACTGTGACAAGTTTCATGCTTTTAACCCAAAGTGCACAATTCATTCAATATTTTGCACGAAGGAGCTGTACTAAAACGACAAACATGAATGGCAATGTTAATAAGGAATAAAGGCATATGACATCACAAACACCTATTGTCCACCCTTTTGTGTTTGTGATGTATTATCTTGCCTTTTATTCATCTTTAAAGTCGTTCTTTGTTTCTGTGTGTGTTTGTGGCTGACTGTCATCCTTGAATGCTACTTTTCCTGTTCGATTTTTATATTTGATATCTACTTTCATTACTATAACTCTTCACAGAGGCATTCTACGAATTGAATTTGTAGTTCCAGTATAAATAATGATAGTATTATGTTGCACTTCTTTTCAAACTTGCACTCTTCTTAGAACATCGATGGCATGATACTTGGATGAAATAATGATAAAGGCGGCAGTGAGTATGTATTTGGATGTGAACTGCAAAGATTTGCCCCAAACATTTATAAAATTGGTGTCTCACATTCAAAGAATCATAGTATCACGTGGAAGTTCAGTTAAAATAGTATATATCTTATTTTAATAAAAGGAGGATCTTTACTACGGAATTAATTAAACAAGTTTACACAAAAGGACTGATGCGATGGCTTGCTGAGGATTCATTTCATTTTTGCCAACGCGTTTAATAGCACGAATGTGACATTTTATTTATCACATAAAACACAACGTCACAATCACAATGTCATATGTAAATACCAGAAAGCGTGCCTCCACGTGATGTCATGACAATTGCATCCCAGGTAATGTTGTGGTAAATAAAGATATCATGTATATGGCATTGCCTATGTTATAGGCCTACTGGCATCCTGCATAGGCTGAATAATGAACAAAGGGCACCCCTTCTTAAATAATTTTCCGGAATCATTTTTCTAATGTTTAGTAACAGCGACTATGACTTTTTCCCCAATGACCTCAAACACAATTGCAAGCTTCCTTTCCGTATAAGCTACCTACACATCAAATGTCATCCCAACATATCATCCTTAAGTAAAGTTTTTGCCTGGAAACCATTTTTCTATTTTAAGTAGCAGCAAACTTGACCTTGACCCCAGTAACATGAAATTGAATCCCAACCTTCCTTTCCGGATATCACCAAAGTTCGTTCCGATATTTTATTCCTGACTTAATTGATTGCCAGGTGCCATGAGTTTAACCTATCTGGCGGCCAAACACGTACCCCCAATCTAATAACCATTTTCCATTTCCCGATATGATGAGGATATCCATTTTATGTCAGTGCTGTAAACCAGGTTTCACCAATCGAAATGAAAACATGTGTAGAAGTTCCCTACACAAGTATATCAAAATAAACTTCAAACATGTGCATAACTCAGGAAAAAATCATTGGACTTGATAGTCCCGAAAATGTACGCACTGAGTCCACCTCTTGTCAGTGCTGTATATTGAGTTTCATCTTAATCGAATGGAAACTGTAGGAGAAGTGGGCTGCATAGGATTTTGTAATGACGCACCAGTTGCCTTTTTCTTCCATTCTTATTCCAAAAAACGGAAAGCTCGTTCAATATGTACACTTTTATTTCAATCGGATGACAACTTCACGAGAAGCAGAATACTGTATACTCTCCGCATCCGTAATGTTCGACACTTTCTCACTTAAAGTCGAGCTCCCAATTGGTTTTGTAACCGCAGCGGTGAGAGGCGAGAGGATTTTAAACTCAGCGTCTTTACCATCAACACAAGGGAATAAATACTAAAAAGGGGATCCCTTGGAAGCAACAAACACAAACAAGAGAAAAAGGTAGCAGACTCGGTTGTATTAAGTCTGTTCGTGAGAGGTAATATAAGATACAACACCTCTCACGCCCCCAAGTACCGAATTAAGCAGTATTCTCCTTAAGATTGCGGTTGCTGATCCCAAATGACCAGTAAGTAATAACACTTCTGGAAGACCAACTGCGGACTATAAGACGTTTCTTTGACCATCAACCTAAACACAAGTAAATTTTGTCGTGCTTTTGAAACCTTTTTAGGACATGAAGTGGGACAAGATCAGCTTAAACCTATTGAAGCTAAGGTCAATTCTCTTTCTGTAATTCCTTGTCTATTATTGCGTTTTCTCGGTATGGCTCGTTCTTATTGCAAATTTTGTCATAATTTCTCAGTCATTGCTGAACTTTGGATTAACGTATTGAGTAAAATAAATACATTTATTTGGACTTTCAGCACCAAATTTCAATTTTCAATTTAAGTAAGCTGTTGATGCAAACAATATTGGTGCTGGCACAAGAAAGTATGAGAAGCCAACGATGAGCTGATCATCCAGTTTATTACTTCTTTAAAAAGTTCAACAAACATCAGAAAAACTTACTCAACTATTGAACAATTGTCTTTCTCTGATCTTGGCACTACAACATTTTGAAGTATAGTTATCTTCATCTATTTCGCCGTAGTTGTATTTAATGATCACAATCCCTTCACGTTCATAAATAAAATGAAAAACATAAATTAGAGATTAATGAGGTAGAGTTTGATGATGCAAGAGTACAATATTGAAATTAAAAAGATCAGGGGGAAATATGGGTCAGATACCGAATCTTTGTTATTCAATATATGTGTTGACAGTTGAAATTTTTTAAAAATGTGTCATGCTGTAATGTAAGCTTGTACTGAAACTGAATTGGATTTTATAGTCGCACCAACAGCTAAGGTCATATGGCGACTTTCCAGCTTCCACTGGTGGAGGAAGACCCCAGGTGCCCCTCCGGGCAATTTTCGTGCACGGGCGGGCACCTGGGTAGAACCACAGACGTTCCGCAAGCCAGCTGGATAGCTTCCTCACATAAAGATTCCTAGGCCCCTGAGGGATCGAACCTACAGCGGTGAGGGGCAAGTGATTGCAAGTCAGAGACTCTAACCACTCGGCCACGGACGCCCCCTAGTACTGAAACTGAAACAATATTACATTGCTTATTACATGTTGTTCAAAATAATGCTTTATTACATTATTCATCTTTTTCTCTTTAATGGGAAAGTGTTACTCCTATGACTTTGTTTATCTACGATGTTGCATGTATATGTTTATAATTGATTTTTAAGGTCGTTTAAAACAATATCATGTAGATATTGTGGTAGGAGTTAAGTGAAGCAAAATGTGGTACTCATCTATTCTAAAAGTAACATTGGAGTATTTGGACTATTGTAGAATACTAAACCAGGAAAGACTTATAATACAATTGGATTAAAGGCACACTTGACAAGTTCGATGAAATGTGTCCCACATAACAATAGTATGACGACTTTATACTAAACTTGAATTTTAAAGAAATACTGCATCAAATGTGTATGTATTCTGTAAGTGGATATTTAAAAAATGTGTTGATTATAAAATTGTGTTTCTTGTTTTGCATATCCTTCCTCGTTACATTTTACTCTTAAACCCTATGTTTACACACGCAGCGTCATGATGAATACATGTAATGTCAGACTGAGAACATGATTGTTCCCAAAGTGAATAGACTAAGTGCCAAAGTCTATCATTCAATATTGCATAAACAATAGTATATAGCTGATATTATCCAAATCTGTTGTTTTGTATTTAGAATAGTATAATTCAAAATGTACTGATTTTATAATGTAGCATTTGTTTGCTATGCCTATGACACAATATGTTTTATTTACAAGTTAACACTTATGTGATAAGAAAAATATAATATATGTTCTGTTCATGTGCTTGGTTAATTTGTACTTCAAATGATTCTTTACGCGTACTTATTTGAACTACTAGGATTTTACAAGATTCCTACGTGTTTCTTTAATTTAAACGTTTAGGTGGAGATTGTTTCATGTATCTCAGACATTAAAGATGGGTTGCCTGAGTTGATGCAAATAATAAGATTTATAGATTTACTAAATTGGGATGTCAAAATGTGAGTTAAATCCATAATATGTTTTCCCGTCTCTTATATGTCTATACTGTATATAATGGCTTTTACATATTTAAATAATTATTTACGTACTAAAAAAACTGCATGTAGAAACAAAATGGGTGAAATGAATGGGTTCAAATGTTTTCGTATAATTGGAACCAGTAGGAGAAATGCCCACTGATGTGGACAAGAAATAGAGAAAGAGATGTCAAAGTACTAAATTATTTGGAATTTGTTCGTGTAGCGAGTTGCACCTGATCAGGAAGTGTGAGATCAGGAATGGCGAGAAAAAAATGGAAATCTTTTGCAATGAAGCAATGGAAGAAAGAAATACAACGTGTGAACGTTATGTTCTATTGAAACAAACTTTACAGATAAGTGAAACAAGGGTAATGTTATCTTTAAAAAAAAAATGCAGTTCGTCCTTTACAGTAAAAGAGACACAATATGCCCGTAATTTACTGCTATAGGGTCACCATTTGTACAAACTTGCGAACAGCAAAACATAAAAAAAAAAATTTAGCATGCTGATCAATGATGGAAATATTCTAATAAAGTGTCATATAGATAAGAAGAATGGTGAAGGTTCCATTATGTTATCCGATTGAGCTATTGTTTCTTATACACGACTATTTTCATAAGTCATCGGGTGACAAAAACACAAAGCGATCATTTTTTATAATTAACAGCCAAAATCCTTGGTGCGGTTCTGGAGAATAAGAATGGAGGATGTGTTGCTTCTGTATGTTGTCCACTATTTATCAATAACTTGAAATATGAAGCTTGATTAAAACTGACCAATATGTTTCAGACAAAGTGCTTCTTAGATATTTTCCTTATATATGTAATCTATTTAAACATGTAAAATGTCTATATACAAACGGAGCCATTTTAAACCCCGATGAGACAAAACACACATACATAATATTTTTCTGGGTCTAAATGAGAATGTGCCATAAAGGTATAAAGGTCGAACAGAAAATGTAGCATGTAAGGACCACAGTAAGCCAAAAGCACGCATAGAAACAAACAACTATTACAAAGATGAATAAAAGGCAAGATATGACATCACAAACAGAAAAGGGTTAACAATAGGGCTACCGCCATGGAACAGTCATGGTTAAAGGGCCGCTGGGGTTTTAAACCAGGTTCTAGGGTGCACCAAACATCACTCTTACCCTATTGTCATCCCAATAAAACGGGAAAGTGTAAATAAAGATATTCCCACCAGGTTATATTCTCTGACAAACAGTACAGGATTGATATGCAATATAAGTATAACACATCAATGATCATATATATATGAATATGAAAACAAAAGCCTAGAAAGCCACAAAGCAAGTACTTAATGACTTGGCAGAAGTCAGAGCAACATAACAGACCATTAAGGGTACGATAACACACGATTAAAGACAACCACCAGACGCTACCGTCCTTGAGGATTTAGGTAGACGTCATCATAGGGTCCACAATCTGTCCCGTCATCGCACAATCAAAGAGGTACTGAATAGTAATAAAGCGAGGTGTGCTTATGTTATGCTTGATAAAGATTTCAAAATTGCTGTATGTCCCTATAAATGGCGTGTGCATTTATGACAAACGATAAGAATGCACAATCAAACTAAAACTTAAAGGGACGGATGGGCTCTTGGGTTATTGTGGGTGTCAATACAAATACTAATGCAACCATCCAAATGTGTTTTATATTCATAAAATCTGGCACGCATATCAAAAAAGAGTCTCGCTACGCCCCTAAGTAATGGTGTGGCTCTCTGTATGCCACAGCGCTCGGCGTAGCACACAATATCCACTAAAATAAATGAATATGTGCACGACTCCACAGCCTGTCCGGTCATCGTACAATTAAAGAGTAAAGCATAGTGGCGAACTGTAAATGGGTCCACCACCAAGCATGCAGTGCGTTGCAAAATGATAGGGTCATAATCTCTTTTGATAAACCTTTTAACAAGTGATAGTACGAAAGAGATCACGATCAAGGATCTTACGAAGTTTGTAAATCACATCACCATAGAAGTCAGGTTGTGATAGTCCTTGTCGCAGAAGAGTTCTTAAATTACTTTTATTATTGGAAAGAAGATCAGGGTCACGATAATAAAAAAATTCTAAGGTTTTACGAAGTTTATAGTAACGGTAGCCCTGATGTAGTAGCTTTTCAGTTATACAAAGATAACGAATATTCAACCTCAACTCGAGTACAAGCTCTAGAAAAACGAATAAATTGAGACACATAGACCCCATAAGAAGTTGCTCGGGGAATGTCTCCATCTACATGGGGATAATTAACAATATCAAAATTAAAGTCATCTCTCTTGTCTATATTTTGCTATTTTTTTCACCATTTTCAATAGAGAGATGTAAATGGACATACCAGACACTTTTGTATTATCATTGAAATGAAATTCATTGTTTGGACTATACTCATCGTTATCCAATAGAGTTTATACCTTGTTCAAATCTGCATAGGCTTCCTTTGTTTAAAGCACATAAAAAAGCGAAACAGTATTCCTTACCAATAATGTAGCCTGTTTTTAATACAAATACAATTATAGTCGACATTATACACCAACTATTTTGTCAAGTCCAGAATTCACATACCATTAGATTCGTGTATAATATTTAAAGAAAATACTGTTGTACTAAACAGTGTAAAAGACGCAAATGATGATCTTGATATATATTTTAAAAGAGTATCTTCATCGTGCGTTAGATTAACATCGACTCTTTTTGTTTCTAAAAACAAAAAACAAGTTAGTAGTTAAATATTATTTAAACAGCAGGTTGTCTAAATGGGCACACAGTCTATAGTAAAAACAGATGGTGAGATTTTCCAATCCAATCCACAACGCAGTAGGATGGCCATAAAACAAATATTTTTAATGACAACAAGCCGTTGTAATGAGATCCTGGAAAAATTATCAACTGGATATCAGTTAATAACAAGCAAGATTTTACGCAAGCGTGAAAAAGCTGCCGATAAGTAAATAAACATGACTATGGGCATGTGAACTGATAGAAATGCAAACAATTGTTTCTATAATTAATGAAAATCTGATAGTTATCAAGCTGAAATAAGTGTTGCTATTTTTATCAAAAGCAATAACTACTCAACAGTCAATAGTGTTCACTGTGAAACTTGGCCTAGGTCTTATTGATATAATCCTTAATGATAGTTAAAACAATTAACAACACATATTTATTAACGTTTCGGCTTGACAACCTTCATCATAATTTAATTTGCTGATATAATCATGCAAACGCAAACTGATAAAAAAAAATCAAAAATCATTTAAAGTGACAGTGCGGACAATCTGATTGGATTCTTTCCGCTTCTTTTTGGCATTATAAATAAAACCGATATAATGCTTAACTTTGTCGTTATATATTCATGGATTCAATAAATTTCATGGATCTTCATCCATCCATGAAAATACTTTTGAAGAGTTGCACTTATTCCATTCCAATACTTGCGATTTCATTCAGTTGCACTTACGATTTCATTTTGCTCTGTAAATATCCCGGACACATACAGATCCCGGAAACATTGCCGCATTCTACACTGAGTAGACTGATCTACGAAAACGTCAAATCCACAGACGAAACGGTAACCTCTGAACGTTCCAAAATATGTGTTGATACTATTCAAGTTTTTTAGACGAGTTCTCTAGGATTTCAAGTTGTATAACATGCTTATCGCCAATTACATGAGTCACAGTCTGTTAACATAGACAGATACAAAACCCATATAAGCTGAATAATCCAGTGTCTCATTACAACGGCTTGTTGTATGTTCATCCTATAGCGTTGTGGATTCAATTGGTCAGCTCTTGATGAGCAGTATTTCCCATACATATGCAGCAGCAACAGTATAACATTTGCGTGCATACCACCACGTGCAAACAATGACCTCGGAAAATGTAACATACCTTTAGAATAGGGATGGTTCACCTTGGACTTTGTTATAAGGCCTGATATAACAGATGACCTATATGTTCCTTTACAGTTTCGGAATGTTATCAAAGTATCTTGCGAATTTTACTCTACACTGTACTTGCAGAAAGCATAGACTTCCCTGTATTGTAACATGGTGTGAATGCAGGGGAGTTAGTTGTAGCATGTATACCAGATTCAGAATGTTAACATGCTTCAAAATTCGGCAGATGAAAACTTAGTATTCTGATAAAGATGTTAATATCATGATTGTCTCTTACAATTGCTTTGAGACGTATATTATTTTCCAGGCTGAGTTTTCTTTAAAACTACGTTTACTTCTGAATTTCATTTTTCTCAACCCAAAACCGAAATATCACTTCTCTCGGTTCTGTTAATTGGCATATACTTTTTTGCAATAGTTTAATAAAAGAAATACTACAAGGGCATTTACATATGTAATTTGTGGGTTTGAGTTTAGTTATCAAAATCGTTTAAAAATATCTTTAATCTATGCATTACAAATACATGATATTCATGCAATTCTTTTTTTTTAACCCATTTTTAGCTCTACTGGCCAACGGCCAGCAGAGCTTATGGGATGGTGTGTTGTCCGTCGTCCGTCTGTCGTCTGTCTGTCGTCTGTCGTCCGTTAAATTTTCTTCAAACGACTTCTCCTCAGAAACCGCTTGGCTAATTTTGACCAAACTTCACATGGATGATCCTTAGATGAATGCTTTTTAGATTTGTTAAAATTAGGTCAGCGCTAGATCCAAGATGGCTGCCATTACCATATATGGTTGAAACCTTAAAAAATCTTCTTCTCCAGAACTGCTGGACAGATTTCAACAGTTTTTCTTTTAAAATGATCGCCAACGCCTAGACTATCAAGTTTGTTCAAATAACGTCCCCGGAGTCAAAAATAGCCGTGCCCCGAGGGTCCAAAGTTTGTATATTGAGGTTTTGCATGTTTTTCATATAGACATATAGGAAAAACTTTAAAAAATCTTCTTCTCTGAAACCACAGGGCACAGATCTCTCATGTATTACATGTAGCATCAGCTTATGGTCCTCTACTAAGTTTGTTCAAATGGTGACCCTGGGGTCAAATTTGTCTCCGCCCCGGGGGTCACAGTTTTACATAGACTTATATAGGATTTTTTTTTAAAAAAATCTTCTTCTCGGAAACTACAACAGCCAGAGGTTTGATACTTTGCATTTACTATAAGCTTATGGTCCTTTAACAAGTTTGTTCAAATGGTGACCCTCGGGTCACATTTGGCCCCGCCCCAAGGTTCACATGTTTTACATAGACATGTATAGGGAAAAACTTGAAAAATCTTCTTCTCTGAAACTGCAAGAGCCAGAGGTTTAATATTTTGCATTTGCTATAAGCTTGTGGTCGTCTACCAAGTTTGTTCAAATGGTGACCCAGGGGTCACATTTGGCCCCACCCCAGGGGTCACAGTTTTACATAGGCTTGTATAGGGAAAAACTGAAAAAAATCTCCTTCTCTAGAACCACATGGCACAGAGCTCTCATGTATTATATGTAGCATCAGCTTATGGTCCTCTACTAATTTTGTTCAAATGGTGACCCTGGGGTCAAATTTGTCCCCGCCCCGAGGGTCACAGTTTTACATAGGCTTATATTGGATTTTTTTTTAAAAAATCTTCTTTTCGGAATCTACAAGAGCCAGAGGTTTGATATTTTACATTTATTATAAGCTTATGGTCCTTACCAAGTTTGTTCAAATGGTGACCCTGGGGTCACATTTGGCCCCTCCCCAAGGGTCACATGTTTTACATAGACATGTATAGGGAAAAACTTAAAAAATCTTCTTCTCTGGAACTGCAAGAGCCAGAGGTTTAATATTTTTCATTTGCTATAAGCTTATGGTCCTTTACCAAATTTGTTCAAATGGTGACCCTCGGGTCACATTTGACCCCGCCCCAAGGGTCACATGTTTTACATAGACATGTATAGGAAAAAACTTAAAAAATCTTTTTCTCTGAAACTGCAAGAGCCAGAGGTTTAATACTTTGCATTTGCTATAAGCTTATGGTCTTTTAACCAATTTGTTCAAATGGTGACCAATTGGTCACATTTGGCCCCACCCTGTGGGTCACAGTTTTACTTAGGCTTGTATAGGCAAAAACAGAAAAAAATCTTCTTCTCTGGAACCACATGCCACAGAGCTCTCATGTATTACATGTAGCATCAGCTTATGGTCCTCTACCAAGTTTGTACAAATGGTGACCCTGGTGTTAAATTTGGACGCGCCCCGGGGTTAACAGTTTCTTAAAAAAAAAAAAAAAAAATTTAATTTGATTTATTTTTAGCTCTACTGGCCCTTGCAGAGCTTATGGGATGGCGAGTTGTCTGTCGTCCGTCGTCCGTCTGTCTGTCGTCTGTCTGTCTGTCTATCGTCTGTTGTCCGTTAACTTTTTCCTCGTTAAACATCTCCTCAGAAACTACTGGTCCAATTTAATTGAAACTTCACATGAAGCATCTTTGGGTTATGGGAAAGCAAAGTTGTTCAAATTTTGGCATTGTGCCAAAGGATTTGGTTTCCATGGCAACCATGTTGAAAAACCTTAAAAAATCTTCTCCTCTGAAAACGCTGGTCTGATTTTGAAAATTCTTTCACAGAAATGTTCCCTTAGGGATTGCCTTTCATAGTTGTTCAAATTGTTTGGATCGGTCAAAAAACATGGCCGCCACAGGGGCGTGGCTTTTTCTCCTTATATGTATATTATATATAAAGTTGAAAAATTCTTCTCTTCTGAAACTGCTGTTTGGATTTCAAAATAATTTCACACAAATGTTCCTTGGGTAACTCTCTACCAAGATTGTTCAAATTATTTGGATTCGTCAAAAAACATGGCTGCCAAAGAGCGTGGTCACTTTTCCCTATATGTATTTAGAGAAAACTTTGAAATTGTTTTTGTTCAAAAGTATTTGACATCTTCTTTGAAACTTTTTGAAGAATTTTGTTGAAACTTTATCACAATGATCTTTGGGATAGTGCGCTTCAGATTTGTGTTTTTCGCAGTCGCCAGTTGTCCAGCTTGGCCACCATGGCTTAAACTAAGTCAAGCTTAAGGAAATTTCAAACGACATCTCCTCCGAAACCACTCAGTCCATTCTAGTGAAATATCATGTACATGTTCCTTGGGTTGGCCTCTATTAAATTTGTGTTTATCGTTGTCATCGAATAATCAAAATGGTTGCCATGGTGACCCAAGGTTTACATAAGAGTTATGTAGGAAAAGGTTAAATATGAAATCTT
The DNA here is from genome assembly GCA_037043455.1 of Cyrtodaria siliqua. Classification (NCBI taxonomy): domain Eukaryota; kingdom Metazoa; phylum Mollusca; class Bivalvia; order Adapedonta; family Hiatellidae; genus Cyrtodaria; species Cyrtodaria siliqua. The sequence goes on from JAWPHD010002178.1 coordinate 197,021, forward strand.
CTCTGAAACCTTTTGAAGGATTTTGTTGAAACACAATCACAATGGTTCGCGTCTATTAAGTTTGTGTTTTTTGTTTTCTTGCAATAATCAAAATGGCCGCCGTGGCGACCCAAAGTTTATATAGGAAAAAGCTAAATATGACATCTTCTCTGAAATCGCTTGAAGGAGTTTGATGAAACTTAATCACAATGATTTTTAGGGAAGTCCCCTTTAGATTTGTGTTTCTCGTGGCGGCCAGTTTTCCAAGATGGCCAACATGTCTAAAACTAGATAAAAATTAAGGAAACCACATCTACACACATAATTATTAGATTTGTGATGAATTGCATTATATTCACAGATTGAGTGGTTAGGTTGACTAAAAAAAGAAGAAATACAAAAAATGAAGGCAACTGTTAATAATATTTTACCATGTATTTTATGTAAATGCTTGATACAAACTTCAAGATTAAGGTGTGTTCCTTTAGAAATGAATGTAAAAACTAAACTTTACTTACTTCCTGACGAAATGTACAATGGCCCGGCTAGAGAACGTCCAATGGCCACAGTACGAATCGCCTATTTACCTAGGTACGAACCTTCAAAGGTACGATACGTGCATAACACGGCATTTAGCACCAACCATTTTTAAAACAGGACGCCATATTGTAAGTATGCGGTTATAAACATAAACATTTGCCAGAGAAAAGTGCATTTTCGTACATTTCACGATGGTTTTCGTTGGTTGGAACGTGCTTGAATATAATTAAATGTTCCTTTTATTAAATTATATTATTCTTTCTGATTAATTCTTGCGTGTGACTTATAATAGCCATTACAAACTTATGGTGTATTCGCGAAAATTCCGGATGTTCGCTAACGCCACAATTTTACATTCATTACTGAGTCTTCCCACCATATTAACACTACAGTTCGCATTGAAAATTGTAATTATTATATGTTATTAAATGTTCATGAATGAATTTGTCTTTGTTTGATTTTGGTCTGAATTTATGATAAAAAAATCCCCTTCCCCACCCACTTTGCTCCAAAGCCTGACCTTCGTGGCTATTAGAAGTGTTTTTGACAGGTTTTGATTTTCTACGATTTTTCACTGCTGTTAGGCCATGATGCCATTGTTCTGTGTTTGAGGTAACTTCGAACAAATAATCTTTACATTGACATGGGGGCACTTCTCAGCTAAATGGAAAGTATAACATCCGTCACTTTTTGAAAAAATATTTCATCTGTATTGGAATAAAGCTTTTAATTTCTGAATGTTTAGTTATAATATACAGCAAGGACATAGCAGAGATAACTTCAAGATTGATGCTTTCTGGATTTTTTTTATATATAGTCATATTTGTATCAAAATGTCAATGTTTTTTGATCCTCCTTAAGTCACATGGTGAAATTGCTATGTCAAAACAATCGCATGCGACAGTGGCCATGCCTTATGCATATTTATATATCAAAAACGAGGCTATTGTCAACACACGAGGTCGGATCGACCTTTCTCGAAGAAGATTATGTATTTGGTGTTGGTCAACATGAATTTCACTGTAACTGCCGTGACAAGAACGTAATCCATGCAGTTACGGCATCCATGAATCGTGTATACAAACTGGCAACCTTTAAAAAGTTATAATGTTCAATGAATTACTAAATGAATACGAAATAACACTCGTAATATTGTACTACGCTCTTGCATGATGAGCATGCACGATCTTCGGACGTAACTGCCAAATGCATTCTGAAATCTTTGAAGCAATAGACACTGAGAAAATTCCAATAAAATAGCGTAGATGAATATGTTCTAATCATAATTATATTTTATTCAACAAAATTCCAGAAAACAAGTGATCTTAGCAAAGAAAGTTTACATAATGATGACGTCCGTTACGTATTGACGGTGTTGTGTGTGTACGGACATAACATTTGACTGATGTCTGTAAATAGACGAGAATCAAACATAACTGCCGATCACATTCTGAAATGTTTGAAGTAATCGCCACTAAGCCCATCTCAATGAACTATCGAAGCGTGTGTAAGTAACTAGTGTTACCGATTCTACACAGAATGCGAGCATTAGGGAGAGGTGTAGGTGGAATTCTCATAAAGCTGAATCAGAGTACGGGTGATGACGAACAGACTTCGTCAGAAATTTCTGTAGTTACTGAAAGTGAAACTACCCCACCTACCCAGTCTGATCTACCCAATTTTCGAGCGTGACGAGTGAATCTTTTGTCAAGTGTCCTACTCCTAGAAGTTCAACTGAATCGTGTGATCATCCTGGGCTATCTTTTCTCAAATCAAGAGGGTATGAAGAGAATATGCCACATGGATAACAACCTCAGAAATGCAGACATGGAAGCGCTTGTGGACATGTTTAAAGGACAATAAAAAAAAAAATCTGTCTTTTTAAATGATTAAATTACAGTAGTAAAACATGTTCTGAGCAATAAAACCTTCAAAGTTTTTTGGTTTTTATACAGACCATACAGATTATTGAATTTAGAAATTTTCCCAATTTAGTAAAAATGCCGCTAAATTTTCCCAATTGAAAAGGTAGAGGTACCTTTAAAAAAAGATAAAAAAATCACTGAGTGTTTTCGACCTTGCATGATTTAAACTATGCCATGTGTCCTTGTTACGATGTGGTCGCCATTTGCATCATGCAATTTAGTGAATAAACTCCCTATTCATTTTATACTTCCATCAAAATCTGGCTGAATTTTGTCATTTTATTTTCCATTCTACCTAGATACATGCCACAGTACACGTTAGTAATCAATTTAGGGCTGCGTATCGGTCAGAATGATCGATATGATATTTGTATCGATACAAATTGATCGATATTCGATATATCATATGATATTTTTTCAGCAGTAATAAAAGACTAAAATGTAAACGTTTTGTCATTTATTCATTCAAAAAGTAAACACAGAAGCTTTATATGAATTCTTTTACAAGAATATCATTGTATCAAAAGCATCGTCATTCAGGCACGACCTCTCTGCTCATAGAATATCCCCAAATGTCGAAAATACTCAATCAATCGCCAGAAAAAGTACAAACAATGAGACACCGAGTGGATCTTTTATATGCAGAGTTGACACGACTAATAAATACAACGAATAAATTTCGAAACATACATATTTCAAACTTTTAAAGCATTTAATCACAAGTTTTATTTGTTTTGTTGTCCGAAAGTCAACAGTTTTCCTACCAACATAAATACTAAATACCCATAATCCTTAGCCATGTATGTATCTTTTAACAAGGCGGCACTAATAACGGGTTTATGACCCGGAATTCTTTACCATTTTTCTAATTATTTCTGACTAAAGAACCCATTGATGTAATAATAAACATCAGAATAGTAAAATTTGTTCCAAAGAAAGACTAATTAAAAAGAAAATTATAATTTCCAGTATAATTACTAATTGAATATCATGTTCAGTCGCCGCGAAGACGGTAATAGGAACCGCCATATAACTGTCGTGACCCAGTATACATAATCCGGGCATTCAAATATTCCCACATCGCTTTCCAAAACAAAACAAAAAGTCTTCTGCTTGATTTTTTCTAAAGTTATTGAATAATTATGCATTAAAATGACGGCAATTAGAAAAAGTTGCACCTCTTACCTGTGCAGATTTTACTCGACGAACTCTGAGTTTGTCTTCGCGGAGTATTATTCACGCCACGAAAGTACGGCAAGAAGCTTTCCCGACTCCGCGTAGTTTAATCATCGAAACTCCGCGTAATTACGCGATTTGTAAATTCCTCACTCGGCGTGAAAGAGTAAAGTGTGGGCTTCGCGTAAGCTGTACTGTATGCAATGGGAGAGAGTTCATTTTTGATCGATATTTTGACCGATACGGACACGTTCGATACGATATATCGATCGAACCTTAAATACCGGTATTCGATATATACCGGAAACCGGTACGCAGCCATAGTAATCATTAAAGACTTTTGATAGTTTGAGCATTGAAATGAGCTTGTACTGCTTTAATTCTTCATTTCAGCATTGATGACAATGCATCTGACATTGGACCTACTGTCACCATTACACGACATCGATTACAATTTGCTGTTTTGCTCCGACACAAATCCTGTGAATGGTTTCTATCTGGTAGCTTCGTCTAATCTCCTGCATGTATTGTGCTATATTGTTTCATTTCTAAACACAAATGAAGTAATAACTCTGAATTTAGAAGCTCAAGTTTATTATTTACTATGTTCAAGTCACGGTAGGTGAAGTAATGGAAGGTGACTCGCGACATGACTCAGCAGTCTCTGCGAAATTCGCCCGACTTACCTGACAGGTGAAAGATGGGGGCAATATATTGTATTAAATTATGAACAATTGATAGACGATGTCAAGTGTAACAGCCGTCACTTTTTTGTAAGTGTCAAATTGTCAAAAAAAACTCCCGCACACTTTAGGGTAACCAGTTTCATCAAATAAGCTGAATTTTATCCTGGTAACAATGTGATTAATAAATAATTGTTGCAGGTTTGTGGTAGTTGAGTTACTAGTATTAAAAAAGTTTTGATATGTCTAAAAGAGAAAAAAGTGCATATGAAAAGTGGTAACGTCCGTCACTTTAAACGAGTAAGATTCTGAGACTAGGGGAACTATCTCTGTATTGCAGTTTCTTTTGCCTGAAAGGATGTGTGAAACTACTCCCAAATCAGATTTTACTTCCACAAATTACAGAAAGGGTCAAGCAAAACTATGGGGGGGAAATTGTCAACAAAACTCCCATCACTTTTGTGGGCTATATTATTAAAAAAAGAGCCAAAATTGAGACCTGGAAATTAGAGTGTGACGGGACTTATTCTTTCCATTTAGCTGAGAAGCGCCCAAGGGTACCAAGTTTGACATTGGCCTCCACAAGGCCACCATAATGCAATGACATTTTGTGCCACGTGGCACCTCTTGTTTTTCTATTTTCAGTTAACTAACAATGCCTAGAAGGAAGAATTGGAGACGGTCGCAGGCGAGGCAGGAAGTTATTGAGAGGTGTGAGAGAGATGGGGAACAGTTGGAAGAGGTAAGTATGGCTGTCACTGAACCATCAGATGGGGGACTAGCCCACCCTTACCCTTCATCTTTGACTGTACTAGATGAAGGGCCATCTGTGTCGGGCGTCATTGAACTCTCAGATGGTGGCTTTGCCCAGCCCATGTATCCATCTGTGCCTGATACTGTTACTGATACTTTCACTGGAACTTTGATTGATACTGAGATTGATATTAAGACTGTGTTTGATGTGCATTCTGAAATTGTGACTGAAAAGTCTGATGAAGACAATGAAGTACACACTGATCCTTCAGAGAAGTTCCTTTATACTGCTACACTCGGCGAACCAGCAAAGAGATTGCCAAAACATGCTACAACTGTGGAGGAGTTTGTGCCTGAACCTGTGGTTGAATCTTTTACAGAAAATGTGCCTTCGTCTTATCCTTGTCCTATACAGACTAATTACCGAAATAGCAAAACAAATTTGGCTGTAAGCAACTATGAAACAAATCCATTTAGATATGTGTCATTGACATTTGGGTCTTACCATCAAGCTGACCAGAGATATTCACTTCATTCTCGTGGAAGCCAATGTACAATCAACTCCTTGTGTGCTTTGATATATTCACTGTATTGTAATTTGCAATATACAGATCTTTTAGATGATGTATTGAATGTTGGAGATCAGTTGTATAAAAGTGTTATACATAATTTGAAATTGTGTGGTAAATTTAAGCATAGGTTGTTATGCTATGATGAAATGCCTGATCAAGTGAACATATTATCAAGAGACGTACATATTGAAAAGAAAAATATCATATCAGGAATTGCTGTTGAAATGTTTGGCAGTTCAACATTACCAACTTTACACCAATCCTTACAAACAGCTTTTCGAGCAGTAAATCATGCCTTGGTGATGATGGGAGCAATTTGTTCTGGAGTGTTTGTCAAAGATGAAATGTTCTGGTTCTTTGATTCACATTCGCATGGTAAGAATGGCTTCTCATATCCGAATGGCACATCAGTGCTAATGTCATTTAGCTGCCTAGATGATCTTGTCACTTATATGTATGCTTTGTATGACAGCATGCACATTGACTTGTCGTGTCAGTATGAAATTTTACCATTGCAATTTAGATGCTTGAAAAGTGAAGACTGTATGACCTCTAAATTGTTGGCAAGATATTTCAAAGACCAAAATAAAGAGACAGAACATAAATTAAACCAACAGTCATCCAGTACGAATGAAAGAAACAATTTACCATTTGGAGCTAAAGTAATGCTTTATGGCTCTTTCCATCAAGGTGATGATCGCTTTTGTGAAATTTCACGGGGTAGTCAGTGTGTTGCAAATGCACTCTCTGCGATCTTGTTTTCACGTTATTCAGAAGTCAATAATTCCATACAATTGGACACTATCCTTTCATTTGGTGATTGTCTTTATAGAAAAATTGTTCAAAATTTAATTGCTAATGACAAATTTAGAAGCCATCTTTTGTGCTTTGATGACTTGCCAGAGACAGTAGAATTTCACTCCGAAGAGATAACAGTCCAGAAAGGAAACATTGTCAGTGGAAGTCTCATAGATTGCATTAATAGTGTAAGTTTACCTACGCTGCATGTTGCTATTCAGACTGTGTTAAATGAAAATTCCTCCAGTTTGGTAATTGTTGGTGCAGTATGTTCAGCTGTCTTCTATAACAACGGACTTTTCTACTTCTTTGATTCACATTCCCATGGACAAAATGCACTGTCTGCTCCAGATGGCTCCTCTGTATTAATAGGTTTTGAAATTATTGATGATTTGGTAACTTATATGTATGCCTTTTATTCTAGTCTGATTATTGATTTCTCTTCACAGTTTGACGTTATACCAATTGATCTGAAAAAGTCATCATTTGCTTATGACTTTATGATGCCAACTGTATCTGCAGATCAAACAAATCTCTTAGATAATTACTTCCAAGACCAAGAAACTAAGGCCTTGAGAAAAAATTCTTCTGATATTGACAGGCATTCAAGCAAAGACAAAAGCTCTTACATGAAAACCTATATGAGAAAACGAAGACAAGATCCTTTAATCAGAGCAAAAGAAAAAAATCTCGAGCTACAGAGTAAACGCAAAGCCAGGCAAGATCCTACTGTAAAGTCGTCAGAAAAAATGAAAAGACAGAAACTACGTCAAGATCCTTTAATAAGAGTAAAAGAAAAGAATCGAGACCTAGACAGTAGACGGAAAGTCAGACAAGATCCTATTGTTAAAGCAGCAGAAAAAACGAAGAGACAGAAAGTACGTCAAGATCCTTTAATAAGAGGAAAAGAAAAGAATCGAGACCTAGAGAGTAGACGGAAAGTCAGACAAGATCCTTTAATAAGAGCAAAAGAAAAGAATCGAGACCTAGACAGTAGACGGAAAGTCAGACAAGATCCTATTGTTAAGTCAGCAGAAAAAACGAAGAGACAGAAAGTACGTCAAGATCCTTTGATAAGAGGAAAAGAAAAGAATCGAGACCTAGAGAGTAGACGGAAAGTCAGACAAGATCCTTTGATAAGAGCAAAAGAAAAGAATCGAGACCTAGACAGTAGACGGAAAGTCAGACAAGATCCTATTGTTAAGTCAGCAGAAAAAACGAAGAGACAGAAAGTACGTCAAGATCCTTTGATAAGAGGAAAAGAAAAGAATCGAGACCTACAGAGTAGACGGAAAGTCAGACAAGAACCTTTAATTAGAACAAAAGAAAAGAATCAAGAGCTACAGAGTAAACGGAAAGCCAGACAAGATCCTATTGTAAAGTCAGCAGAAAAAATGAAGAGACGAATATTGCGTGAAGATCCTGTAATAAGACATCATGAAGCTAAACTTGAACTGAAATCGAAACAAAAGAAACGAAATAATGCATACTATAAAGCTATTGAAAGTGAGAAAAAACGTCTGTCTAGGTCTTTTATATCTGTTAGGATACAGGAAAAATCCAGACAGAATCTGTCTTTACGAGAAAAGCGAGAAAAAGCAGATTTTCAAGCCAAGGAAAAGAACTTGCGCGAAGCAAGAAAATATGGTTCCGAACTAAATGAATGTATTTCGAAATTTAAACAAACCATTTCCACTGGACCTGTCTATGTCTGCACCTGTTGTCACCAGACATGGTTTAAACATTCTGTAGAATCTGCAAGCACAGTTGCTAACCATCTTGATCGATCATTTGTACAGCAGCATTTCACAAAATACTTATCTGTGGATGATAAAGAGTGGATATGTAAAAGCTGTTCTAACAACTTAAAGAAAAATAAAACCCCAAGTCTTTCAGTTGCCAACAAAAACACATTTCCAATTAAGCCTAAAGAACTTGAGTTACATCAGTTAGAAGAAAGGCTTGTTGCATTAAGAATTCCATTCATGCAAATTAGAGAACTTCCTAGAGGTGGGCAGCTATCTGTGAAAGGAAATGTTGTTAATGTGCCAGTTGATATCCAGCCTGTCATTGAAAGTTTACCTCGAGCTTTTGATACACACGTAACTGTGCCAGTGAGACTAAAAAAGAAACTTTCATACAGGAAGTGTGACTTTACTGAAAATGTACGTCCATTACAAGTTGTCAGCGCTCTTCATTGGTTGATGAACCATAGTGACTTGTACAAAAATTCTGGTATCCATATTGATGAAAACTGGTTGGAAAACACAACTGAAAATTGCTCAGAAACAGTGCAAGAGTTTTTTGGAAGAACTAATATGGACAAATTCCCTCCTACAGATGATGTTACTGAAAAAACAGAAAACGTAATGAGCAAAAACGAAAATGACTATGAATCTGATCATTTTAGTGAAATTGATGAAAATGAAAAAGTTGTTGGTAATAGTGATACAATTATTGACTCGGCTGATCCAACGACTGACACTATTTACACATTTGCACCTGGCGAAGGACAAATACCCATAAGTTTATATCAAGATACCAATGCTGAGTATTTATCATTTCCATCAATATTTTGTGGTCAAAAGAGACCTGAAAATGAAGACAGATCTGTTCCTGTTCATTATAGTGACATATGCAAAATGGAACTTCGCCATGTTGACAGAAGGGTGGCATCAAATGTTCCAAATGTTTTCTTCAAAATGAAAAAACTGCAACTGAAACAAGTTTCAGACAAAGTGCATCTAGCTTTAAGAAGATGTAAAACAGAAGGCAAAAAACTTACGGCATCACAGGTTTTAAGCCCAGAATGTCGGGAAAACTTAGTAAATCTTGATGAAGGCTTTTATATTTTTCGAACTTTGAGGAGTTCGCCACCATACTTGGAAGCTCGGAAGAAAGATGTTTTTGCTATGATACGCCAATTAGGTTTGCCTACATGGTTTACTTCGTTGTCCTCTGCAGATACACGATGGGTTAATTTGCTGAAGATTTTAGCAAAACTTAATAGTGGTAAAACTCTTAATGATGACGATGTTGCGAAAATGACTTGGGCTGACAAAACCAAGCTCGTTCAAACTGATCCAGTGACATGTGTTAGATACTTTGACCACCGTGTACAGGAGTTCATAGGAACTGTACTTAAAAGCAATCATGAACCTTTGGGAAAAGTCAAAGATTACTTTTACCGTGTTGAATTCCAACAGAGAGGGTCTCCACATATTCACATGCTTCTTTGGATTGAAGATGCTCCACAATATGAAACACACACAGATGAAGAAGTGGTATCATTCATTGATCAGTATGTTTCGTGTTCAAACATTGATGACCCACTTGTTGACTTTCAAGTACACAAACATTCACGATCATGCAGAAAAAAGGAAAAAGCAGTTTGTAGATTTGGATTTCCAATTCCACCAATGAAAAAAACAGTTATTCTGGAACCACTTATAGCAGATGAAGCTGACACCAAAAAGTACAAAGAACTGTTTGTTTCAATCCAACAAAAGTTGAATGAGATAAAAGAATGTGATTTATCGTTTGAGCAATTCTTAAAACAGCTGAACACAGATGACGAAGATTATCTTAAAGCTGTTCAAAGCTCATTAGATGGACCCAAAGTGTTTTTGAAAAGGAATGTTGCTGAGGTGAGAATAAATGCCTACATGAAACCCATTCTGAGAGCTTGGGGAGCCAATCATGATCTTCAGTTTGTTTTGGATCCGTATGGATGTGCTGTATACATAGTATCATACATCAGTAAAGCCCAAAGAATAATGAGCATCCTTATGAATGAAGCATGTAAAGAAGCAAGGAAAGGAAATATGGATTTAAAGAAGCAAGTAAGACATATTGGTAACAAATTTTTGAATAGTGTTGAAATTAGTGCACAGGAAGCATGCTACCTTGTTTTACAACTTCCAATGACCAAAGCTACAAGAGATGTAGTATTCATAAACACTTCACCACCTGACAAACGTACATTCCTTTTGAAATCAAGGCAAGCGTTGGAAAAAATGGCTGAAAATTCAACAGAAATCGAGGCAGACAATATAATTAAAAGGTATTCAAAAAGGCCAAAGCAACTTGAACATTGGTGTCTTGCTGATTATGTATCGCAACTTGAAATCGTATATCCAGCATCTGATGACATGTTTCATGAAGAAAATGAGCATAATGATGATGAAACAAATGGGCCTGAAGAAATTCATCCAGACATGTTAGTTGAGGAAGGAATACAAATCATATTGAAAAGTGGCATCAGAATTAAATCCAGAAAAAAAACTAAAGTATTACGTTATGTTCGTTATTCACTAAAAGTAGATCCAGAAAACTATTACAGAGAAAAACTGTTATTATTTCATCCATGGCGTAATGAGAGTGAAGATGTTTTAGGTGCACATAATTCTTATGAAGATCATTACTTTGCTTTGAAGAATTTCATAGACTTTAAAGTCAAAGAATATGAGAAAAATGTTGATCAGTTAAATGAGGCAATGAAAAGGGCTGCTGATGACTTGAACTTCGATGAAATAGCACCAAGCAATGAGCAAAGAGAATCAGATGATCTGCAGACGGGTTCAGTGGCAAGTGAGCAGTTTGTTTATTTTGATCCAGATCGTCCGGAAGTACAACGTCAGTATGACTTAGGAAATGATATTGGTAGTTCAGTAGCACTGGTAAATATTACTGTTAATACAAAAAGAATGTCTGATGCAAATTATAGATCTCTTGTACATTCGCTTAATAGAAAGCAACACGAGTTCTTCCAGCATGTTCTGCAAAGTGTCAAACAAAACCTGGAGCCTTTGCATGTTTTCTATCTGGTGGTGCAGGTGTTGGAAAATCAGTAGTTGTCTCGGCTTTACATGATGCATTGTTGCGACATTTGTCCACTTCGGCAGGTGACAATCCTGATGTATGCAAAGTACTTTTGTGTGCACCTACTGGAAAAGCTGCTTTTCACATAAGTGGCATGACTATCCACTCAGCATTTCGTATCCCTGCTAGTCAAGGCTACTGCATCAAACCATTAGATAGTGACACACTTAACACCTTGCGAACAATATACAGAGATCTCGCTGTTGTAATGATTGACGAAGTTTCAATGGTTGGACACAGCATGCTGATGCTAATCAATCACAGGCTTTAACAAATTAAAGGTTCAACTTTATTTTTTGGCGGTGTTCACATGATTCTGATTGGCGACTTGTTTCAATTGAAGCCTGTTATGGATGGATGGATTTTTGAAAACTTAAAAAACAACTTCGGTCCTCTTGCAACAAATTTGTGGCAGGAATTATTTGCAATGCATGAACTTGACGAAATCATGAGACAAAAAGATGACAAAGAATTTGCAGAGATTTTGAATAGATTACGTGAAGGAAAGCATCAACTAAGCGATATAGAAGTTCTTAAAAAGCGTGAAATAAAAACAACAAATCCAAATTATCCAAAGAATGCTATTCACCTTTTCAGCACAAATGCCAGCGTGGATTCATTTAACAAGGAAGCATTCCAATTATCACCTAGTATAAAAACTGTCACAACAGCTTTGGATACTGTAATAGGAGATGATACTAACTCTGTAAAAGAGCAACTGATTTCTAGGTTGCCAAATGATGCCTCAAAAACGGCTGGTTTGCAAAAGAAACTAGGTATAGCTGTTGGAATGACGTATGATCTATGTGCAAATCTTGATGTTAATGATGGATTAGCCAATGGTTCAAGTTGTTGTATTAAATTCATAGAAAGCAAACAACAAAATACAAATAGACCAAGTATTGTTTGGGTAAAATTCTATGACCAAAACATAGGTTCTGAATGGCGTGCTAAATACAGACATTTATATCATATTGGTATTGATCCTTCTTGGACACCCATTTTTGATATCAAAAGAAACTTTGTTTACTTCAGAAAGACATTTCTAAGGATTCAATTTCCACTTCGCCAATCTGCAGCCAAAACCATACATAAATCACAGGGTGACACTTTAAATGAAGTTGTTATTGACATGTCTGGTACACGAATCTTTTCTCATGCACACTACGTTGCCATTAGCAGAGCAAAAACACTACAGGGTCTCAATATTTTGAATCTAAATGAAACAAAGATATCTGTGTCTGAAAAAGTCAAACAAGAATTGACTAGGTTACGAAATGAACAAGTTCTTGCTTTGTGTTATATTCCACTATATCAAATTCAAGATACTCTGGCAAAACTTGTGTTTTTGAATACTCGATCTTTGAAAAGTCATAAAGATGAGATTTTCCAGGAACCAAATGTTCAAGATGCAAACATGATTTGTCTTGTTGAAACATGGCTTACTGCTGAAGATGAAATGCATACTTTGAATGTACCAGGATATCAGCTATTCAGAGCAGACGGTTACCAAAGTGGGAACACAAGACCTCACCGGGGTATTGCATTGTATTTTAAAGAAGGTATCCCTGTTGTTCAAAACAAAACACTCATTCAACAAGATTTTGAAATTGTTCTGACAGAACTTTGGTTTGACATGAGAAGAGTAATTGTTGTTACATTGTACAGGTCTCCTTCATGTTCAATAAGTTCCTTGAAAAAACACTTACTCGAATTTGTGTCACCAGTCACATACAATACAAAATTTGTAATTCAAGGTGACTTCAATTCTGATATCTTACAAGAACATACAGTCAATGCCTTCATTGAAGAACAATTTCATTGCAAGCAAGTTGTTCAGAAAGCGACTCATGATTCAGGATCGCTTATTGATCATGTTTACTCAAACATTGAATCCATCAAAAACGAAGTGATAGAGTGTGTTTGGTCAGATCATGCCTTAGTTTATTCTGCAATAGCTCATTAAAGACTCATTCATCACAGATTGTATCTAGAAAATTGACAATAAACAGCTTATGTTTTTAAAAAACAACAATATCAATTTGATGTAGTACTACTCTATTCTTCAACCCACCTGTGTAAAATTATTCCTACTAACTGCATAATGCAGTCAGTAGGAATAAGGCGGTATATGTCGGAAATGGGTTGACCGCCACTTTTCAGTATATATGTAATCAAATTTGGTAAGGAGACCTATTAAGAGACCTCCTACTGCACTATATTGATCACCATTTCATTCTCCAATGTATTGTTTTAAATTACAACACTACTGTATTAAAAGACCACCTATGTTAATAATATTACTCTTCTATTGACACATCTCTTCATAAACTTGGTCTCTGAACACAGGTTTTTACTGCACTTTAATTGCTAACTGACCACATCAATGCATTTGTTATTATGAACTTTTGTGTATTAAGAAGATTTTGTTTTAATTATTACAGTTTGTTATTCATATATTTTTTTTATGCCACCACCACCAAATGGTGAGGATGCATATAGTATTAGACATGTCCATCCATCTGTTCATCCTGAACATTTTGTGTGTTTATCTCTTCTCACAGTTTTCAACCGATTGTTTCAAAACTTTACAGGATGCTTATCCATCAAGATGTGCATATCACTTCACCAACAAAATCAACCTTGTGTTAGCAAAGTTAAGGCCCCTTTTTCTTAAGATTTGTGCGGATTGTATTTAATGCGGGCATTTACGTCCCATGGACACATTCCACTTTAAACTGTATCCTGCATAATTGGATGTTTCTGATGCTGGAAATGAAGGTTATTGTTATAAAGATCATCAGTGTATTATACTTTTTTTTAACTGTACAACAAAAGGTAAAAATATGACTTCCCATTTTTGTTACATATTGTGTCATAAGATTAAATCTGTCCTTTCCACTATATCATCAATAATCATTAATATGCTCCCCGTGTGGTTGCCGGAGTATAATACAACCACAGCAAATCCTACTAGAGGCAAAGGAGTAGAACCTCACCTTCATGTTCATAATTTATGTCATTTTTTATCATGCTCATTCAAACTTTTCTTCATGACACCACATATGCAAATGTGGAAACATGGCTCCAGCATAAATGGAGTGCCTACAATAGAATTTGGAGCAACTCTGCAGTTTAGAAGGTTCTAGGCCTATTGTGGATGTAAATGGAAGATGAGCCTGGCATGTTCATCCCTGTTTGGTGCCATCTAACCTTTCTTGTGTTGGTGCGCCGTTAAAACCCAATTCAATTCAATTTATTACAAATTTTAAATAAACCCCAGTCCAATATTAGTCATGATTTTAACTTAAAATTTGTATGCATATATTTAAATAAGATGTTAAAAACAAAAGGCAGAATTTAATTATACTCCGCTTTCACAATGTGAACTGGGGGCTATATTGAATCATATTATCTGTAAAGTCGCTTCATGTAACACGTTTTTGTTGTGTCCTTCATTATAGCCCTGCTTTCATAAAGTGAAATGGGGGATATATTGTAATCACGTTGTCCATAACGTCACATCACGTAACACATTTTTGTCGTGTGCGTCCTTTCATGTCGCATCCAATAACTACCATTTCTCAAACAGTTTTGAATTGGTTGTTCCCAAACTTCATATACACACAACAACTGATGATCTTATGTCCCTCTATATCACCCATTGTTAATTAACAAATTATGGCCCTTTGACTTTGAGCGAGCGAGGATATTCATCACCTTCATTGATAGTTCTAGTTTTATCTTAGATATTCTACTGTAGCCTACAGTTAAATTATATATTATCGGAGCAATATCATCAGCAATTAATAATATGCCAGATAAGATTGTTTGAACTTTTCTATTATAACGTGGTCACGATTCGTAATTATGGAAATTATGTAGAACAGTTTAAATAAATCTGTGACTTTAAAAAAAAGAGCAGTGGCATAAAAACAATAACGTGGCTCCAGCATAAATGCAGTTTCTACAATAGAATTTGCAGCAACTCTGCAGTTCACGGTGAGAAAGTTCTAGGCCCATTTTCCATATTTTATCTCGATGTACATGGAAGATGAACCTGGCATGTTCATGCCTTTTAGGCGCCATATAACCTTTTCATGTGTTGGTGCGCCTTAAAACTCCAATTCAGTTCAATTAAACACAAGTCAAGATTATCTTATGTCACTTTAAATACATCAGCTGTTATCAAAGTTTTATGATTAATATAATGATAAAACATGATTAATTACATCAATAACATACTTTGTATACTAGGTAGTATTATTAGTATTATTTGTTAACTTGTTTAGATGTAAGCTTTACTTGTATTATCATTTTCCTGTATAATGACACCAAGTTTGGCGAAGATGACGTGAAAGACTGTAAATGAAGATAGCGATACGGTCAGATTTCAAGCACCTGGTCTGTGAACACTTGATTACAATGCCATGCACTTTTAATAGAAAAGGATTCTTCACATTATCAAACATTAAAGCAATGGTAACATTATATCGTTTTAGATGGTAACGACAGTCAAAAAAGAACATAGTTTTACAACATCTTTGTCACTTAAGCTTTGTTTGAGAGAACAGCTTTGCCATTAAATGAAAACGAAAAAAAAGGTTGTATAGAAACCACAGCACCCAAACACAATGACATCGTACAATCGCACTGTACTACAAAGAGCAAATTAAATATACAGGGAAAAGGACAGTGCGGAACACAAATAGTGGTGAAGACGGTTATCGACTTGAAACGGTCAGCAGCCAGATAACAGATATCAGTCTCGACATAACAGCTGTGACGTTACATTACATTTCTCAGCATAAAAGCTTGGAAATAACAGCTTTGGTTTTCCATGACATTTATCAACAACAACAGCTTTGCCAAAGTCAACATTGGTTCTTGATGAACATATAATGATCACACATATCGTCAACTGCAACAGGCAATATCAGGATGTAAACATTTAAGAAGTCTATCCACAAACAGAATACATTGATTTCAGTTAGTTTCAGAACTGTGGTAATTGTTTACACAAGAAGATAGAATATATTCAAAGCTATGCAAGGACATATTGTTTTGTTCCAGAATTACTGAAGCATCATCGGTAGCGCATACAACTTCAAACGTGATAATTAAGCTTCCAAAGTTGCACAAGAACAATTATGCTGTAATACCTATTGCTTCCATGTATTGTTCAACAAGATTTATACAAAATGATTTATTCCAAATTGCAACAGACTATCCACCAGGATTTCCATATTAAAAAAGTCATTCTTTAGACACAACTGAATTCATATCGTTGAAGACCATATATAACCCGACCTCGTCATGGAAGGAAACATCTAGTGTTGTGTTCCAGTATAAGTGAAGAAGTGTCATAATTGAAAGTGCATATATATTCCAAGTGTGACCATTCCAGGATCGCAAAACTTAATCTGTGCCATAAACACTTACAGAAATAACCTCAACCAAAGCTATAGAGAACTGGACATGATTACTGGACATCCAACAAATGAAAAGGAACTTTAAACCACTTCTACAAAGATGATCTCTAAAGTATAGAAATAGAAACATATATATACATGCAATTATAGTTTTTACCATCAATTCAATGTTTGTGATTTAGACAAAATAAACCAACAGTTAACATAAAAATGGAACAGTTCAAATCGATGAAATCTCAGAAATAGTTTTATTAAATGTACACTTCAATAATCCCCGGGTGTGGTTGCCCACCCCATTCATTTTTTATCATGCTCATTCAACATCTTTATCATGACAGCGCTTATGATGACACCGCGTATGCAAATCTGAAAATGTGGGTCCATCATAAATGGAGTATGTACTATAGAATTTGCAGCAACTCTGCAGTTCTGAAGGTAATAAAGTTCTAGGCCCATCTACATATTTTACCTTGATGTAAATTGAGAATGAGCCTGGCACGTTCATTCATATTAGGCGCCATATAACCTTTAATGTGTTGGTGCACCTTAAAACCCAATTCAGTTCAATCCATGTACACTTGAATAAAAAGATGGTCATCGTGTCATTTATAATACTGACTGGTTATTCGTTTATTTTTGTTTCATCGTATTTATTTTTTCAAATTGAAGTTGTGCATGTCTTAAGCAATATACATGCCTGTATTATTTTTCATACTGATTCTCAAATTTGTTTGCATTCTGTTTTTCCAAAGTACAGAACATAATGGATAGCACAATTTTTAATATTATTTACCATCTGAATCCATAATGTTTCTTGCATTTTTTTTTGGCAAAGCACAGAAGAAAACTACAACTGTATGTCCTTAATAATATATTTGCATTCTTTTGGATACATTTCGAAGAGTCACAAAAACATCAACTCAGTGTTTCACTTGTGCCTTTTTATATGAACAGCTTTGTCATATAGAAAACTGTTGCACATCATGAAAAAATACGTCTGGAAATTCTACATTTCCTTCATCATGATCCCTGCATTGTTTCAGGTGCCATCTCTCTCACATCAAAAGAGCAGTGGCAGAAAAATAAACATGGCTCCAGCATAAATAGAGTTTCTACGATAGAATTTGCAGCAACTCTGCAGTTCAGGGTGAGAAGGTTCTAGGCCCATTTTCCATATTTTATCTCGATGTACATTGAGGATGACCCTGTTAGGCGCCATATAACCTTTCATGTGTTTTGTTCACCTTAAAACCCAATTCAATTCATCATTTCCTCATGAAAAGATTAAAACAGAAAGACTGCAAATCCCGCTAAGGCAGAGGGCTAGAAGCTCACTTCATGTTCATTGTCTTTTTTGTCATGCTCATTAAAGGTTGTCATCATGACCGTGCATGCGAGCATGGCTCCATTGTAAATGGAGTCTTTAGAATTTTCAGCAAGTCTGCAGTTGTACTGGTTAGGTGATTCCAGGCTGATTCTCCATATTTTATCTCGATGTAAATGGAGGATGAGCATGGCATGTTCATCCCTGTTTTTTTCATATAACCTTTCTTGTGATCACAATTCAGTTCAATTTAACTAATGAGTGATGGGAGAAAAACATGCTTCTAACATCAATGTAGTATTTACAACAAAATTATAAATTTCAATATATGAAGGGTAGATTTGCAATGTCATTTTCTGTCAATGCCATTTATTTTACATTGTTTGATGGTATACTGTAAAACCCATTTCTACTTGATTAATTAGCATGTAGTCATGTACCATTAATTCTGATACTGTTAACTGATATTATGTTACAGATGTTCATTTTTGTTTATCTTTAGATAAGTGTTAAAATAAATTAATATACTTAGCATTGTGTGTACTGTTCTTTGTTAAAGCCAATATATTATACTGTTTTTTTTCTTATTTTGTCTTTGTGAAAAATGTACGTACATAACATACTAAAATTTACAGCAAAATTAATTCCAGAGTGAATAATTTCATAAAAATTTAAGAAAGCCATAAATTGTAGTACGTCTCAATTCATCAATGGTATAACAGCCAGTAGAGCGTTCACAGGCCCTCTTGGGCCTCTTGTTTTTGTGTGTGTTCGCCCATTTTTTCCATATACACGAACATAATAAGAAAAGTTTAAAAAGCTTCAGCTCCCTTTCATTTCAAAAGAAAAATTTTTTTAATAAATATTAAAATGTTCGTCAATTTTATTTGCAGTTTTCAAGTTACTTCGGAACTTTTTGTCTGTACCTTAATACACATTTATTTACATTTTTGAAAACTACTTTGTTTTGTTATAAATAAATATCCAAAAATATTTTATTTCGTGATTTTTCAAAAATGTCAAGATGTATAACCTTTGTTATTCCAAACATTTTTCTCACGTAATATAATAGAATGTTTAAAGAACATTCAACTCCCTTATATTGCAATAAATTTCGATATTCTGGGTCAAAGTAAATGGCATTTTCAAATCTCTGATCCTTTAGGACTGTCTCTTCTGTACCTCATGACACCTTTACATTTAAAGAAATACTACAAACGACTTCTGTTTTGCTATATTTTAATCATAATTTAAAATTTCATAACTATTCCCAAAATCAGCGATTTTAATTTATTTTGTGTTGATTTCCCCCCAAGATTTCAAGATTTATATGTTTTATTGATTCGAAATATTTGTTTTCATGAACATGTATATATGACAGATAACTTTAACGACTTTCAATCTCCTTATATTGTAATGAGAATTATATTCTTAAAAGTAATCCCGTTTTTAGTGATTTTGTTTTAAATTTACAACTTGTTGACCCAAAATATGACAGTTTTTTTCCAAATCTCTGATCCTTTAGAATTTTACCTATATCTCAGGACATCTTTAGATGACTGAAAACACTTTAAATACTTTTATTTTGTTTAATTGGAAGAGTCAATATTTTTTTAGATAATTATTCCAAATATCAGCGATTTTTATGCTTTTATTTTTGCTGATTTCCCCCCAAAATGGCAAGCTGTATACATTTTGTTCATTTTAAATATTATTTTAATTTATATGAATATAAAAGAAAACTTTCAGAAGCTTCAGCTCCCTGATATTGCAATGATAATAATATTTTAAAAAAATATTCCAGTGCATTTAATTTTATTAGATACTGGGACCATACGCCGTACGACATGGGGAAGAAAGATACTCCATGTCCACCGCCATATGTATGCCATCTTCGAGATGGTTAACATTTTGTACTATTGATTTTATTAATATTGAGTTCTGCTCAACCCGGGGCTAGAAGGCGTGAGCGGTAGCTAGCATAGTTCACTACCGCTCATGAACAGTCTCAATCAAACCGAGACTGCAATATTTCGTATGTGTCGTGCTCGGCCGTTTCCAAAGGTCCATTATCATACTCTTTTTTTTTAGAGATTTTTGTTCAAATTTGCATGTTTTTGCCCAAAAATATTGTGTTAAGCTACCGTTTCAAAAAAACTATCCTTTTTACTAAGATATATCTAAAAGGTAGCATTTAAAATTTGCCAGCTGAGTTGGTACCGAACAGTTGAGTAGCCCATGCTCTAAATATATAGCTAGTACGATCACGTTACTCAAGTAATAATCCTAGCTTATCAAACTGAATTAAGAGATACTAACTCATAATTAGTAATAATAACACCAGTAGCATGTTAATAAGTCGGTATGTGATTTTAAAATGTTTTGACGTGAACCTTTAATACAACTATTGTATCAAGGTAAAGCGACATGGAAAGAAGACTGTTGATGTGTATGTGTATTGTTTGAAGGGCGATGCCATCTTGTATTATACAGCCTATGAACGATAAACACATTGTTGTTGTTGGAATTTCCCCATAAAAACCGTCTTGCCTAGCCGTTCGGGACCGGAACGGATTCAGCAAATCTGGCCTTGAACATACCAAATTCTTAATTGTATTTAACAGTAAATTAGGCAATTTGCGGGGAGGAGGTTTGAACGCATGGCTAATATTTAACTAATCCGCGTTTCTCAAATGTTTTTTATTTTGTGTGTAGAAATATTAGCTGTACTGGTATATTAGCTGTACCGGTCAGGACGAACGAAGATATTAAAGGAGTTAAAGTAAGTAGGGGATACTTAATACGTAATTTCTCAATATGTCGATGATACTTTCTTTGTATAAGATGGCTCCAAAGGTTAAACATGCTCTAGCTCTCTAACATGTTTAAACTTCTGTGCAGATATCGCAGGTCTGAAAGCCGGACGGCTAGGTTATACACTGCCGAACAACTTAATTCAAGCGTTATAAGCGTGTTTCATAAATATTTAAACGAGCGTGTGACGTAGGCGGTCTTTCCCTCCAAAATACCAAGCATGGTAGACAGGTAATCAAATGATGTTTACGTTTTCTATATCATTTACATGCATTGATTTGTCAGTTGTCACATTGTTACACAAAGATGTTGTTCAGGTATTGAAAACCGCAAGTTATATGTTTTGATTTCATTTTCCCCCTCGTAATATCAGTGTTACGTAATATTTAAATAAGCGAAAAATAAAATGGCCGACGGGTATAGATCTACATTGATTGCGTCATTTTGCGAAACAAACGTTCCAGAATATTTAACCTTGTGATTATAATTGTATAAATGATCGAACTGCCCAACATTCTATCCAAATATTTCCGGTCTAACGTTTATTTAAGAAATCCTCTCACTCGTACGACAGTACTTCTAAATCTCAGTCTCGTTCTTCCAGTACTTGAACTTCAAAACATCAAACATATAACGAAAATACTGAATTAAAATCCCTACCTCAAATTACATGCAATTACTGCAAAAAGGAAGGTCACCTTATATTGATAGGTGCATACTTGTTTTGAGTGTATCCCCTTAGTAAATTACTGATATCCATCTACTTTTTCCCTGATAGGAAAGTTGTAAAAGTGCATACAATCGAATGTGTCGGGGAGTGGGTGTAAGGGTTTGTTTGTTTGTTTGTTTGTTTGTTTGTTTGTTTGTTTGTTTGTTTGTTTGTATGGTGTTTTACGTCATTTTCAACACATGTGAAATATGACGGTCGGTTTTTTGTGATGGAGTAAGACTACCCACTTATCCTGGGTAGAACCAGTACTGTACACCTCCCGCCATCCGTAAGAATCGACACTTCCTCACTTATATTCGAACCCGCAGCGGTGAGAGGCCAGATGGTTTACAACGCAACCTCGTTAACCACTCGGCCAAGGGGGTTGCAGTGGGATGGAGAATTTTGGCCTATTAATAAATACCTACACGAAAATAGTCAACCCTAACTAAGCTGGCCATATAACACACAGAGTGTAGTATCAGTCAGGCCAATTGCAACACAAAACTGGGCCTTAGATGATGGGTTGACCTTCTTTTTTTTCGAAAATATTTTCAAAACTGAAAGTAACTACCTTCTTTTTTAATTCGGAGGTCAAAATGACCAAAGTACACTTCAAACAGTCCTTCACAAAAAGTAGTGCAGCATGTCCATCTTATCTTCAGCTTTGATGCGGTTTTCACTAGAAGCAAGTTAAATGTTTCAGAAATAAAAAATGACATTCAATACATGCCAACCCTGTTTCACCACTCCTATGCGTCACAGAAACCTGCTCCAAAGTTTACGTAGGACTACTTTTGCGTTTCACCAGACTGACCCTATGGTACCCGGTCTAGCTCCATATTCCTTAAATAAACATATTAAAGTTAAATGTAAAAGAGTTCAGGATTTTATTTGAGTTCTAATTCTTTTCTTTTGTTAATGCACTTTCAATGGAATTTCACAAAAGGGAACATATCTCTTAAATAATGATTTTAATGAAAACCCAATTTTGAGATTTTCACTTAACTTCCGGTCAACCATCTAATAACAACAAATAGCATGGTAAGAAACCTGTATATAATTTGAAAATGCTTCTGACATCACCATTTAATGCAAAGTATTCCATCATTATGAAGCGACATTGAAAGAGGACAGTTGAAAATGAGGGGGTATTATTTGAAGGGCGACGCCATCTTGTATTAAACATCCTATGAGCGTTCAACGCGTTGTTGTTGTTCCTAGGAAAAAACCGTTAGGCCTTGTCTAGCCGTTCGGGACCGGACCTGACGTCAGCCAGTCTAGCATTGAAAGTAACAAATTCTTAATTTACCAGTAAATTAAGCAAATTGAGGGAGGGTAGAGATTGTGCATGGAACACATTTGACTAATCCGTAGAAATATTTGCTACATACTGGTATATTAGCAGTACTAGTGAGGACAACCAAAGCTATTAAAGGAGTTAAAAAAGCAGGTGATACTGAATACGTAATTGCTCAGTATGCCGAGGATATCGCCCCTATTCCCTTACCGAAATATGTCTTTAGCATGCTCTTATAGTTTTAAAGTTCTATGCAAATATGTCACGTCTTACAATGCCGGAAAGCTAGATTATTCGGAAGGCTAGTTGAGCATAGATTATTTTAGATTAGCTGGTGACGTAACTTGTCGTAGGCGGTTAGCGATAAAATTCTAGTATGGCCGCCTATATTTTTCATTTTTTACATGTTTGAATCGAAACTTATCACATGGAGATGCACCATAGGTAGGTAGTTATATGTGTTTATATATGTGTTCTTAGTTTCAGTGTTACGTAATTTTCAGTGACATAGACAATTAAGAAAATTAAAGTCAAGGTAATATGCATATGGCCGACGCGTTGTGATTTCCAAACATTTAAGAATAGTATGTTCAGTTATTTTACTTTATGATTATAATTGAAAAACAGGGCCTAACTGTCTAACATTATTTCACATTCGTTCCATGAACACGTTTATTCTTGATTCTTAAAATAATGTGTGTACTTTACAATTATTTAAAACAATTCTATGAACACACATCTCACAAGGAAATACATTGCAATAATTTAAACCATAGCCATCTTATTTACAAAAACAAAGAAGTGTGTGAACTTAATAAAGAAGTAGAAACATCATTATTAATGTATTACAGTTTGCACATATTTATTTCCCACTTTCTCAAACGTTGTTTTGGAACCTTTTATGCATTGTAATCATTCTTCTTCAATTTCTTTTTGCTGTCTTGCCAAATTTATCTGTAGATAGAAAAGCAATGTTGAATTTTGCATTGCTACATGAGCAATGTTATACCTATATTCAATAAAGTATTTCTATTGATGAACTATATCTACTTTGAACACTATTTAAATGATAGTATACATGTATGTGTTATTTTTTGTGGCCTAAACGTTTTTGCTAATAATAAAACTGTAAATTAAAATGAAAACATTAGCTTTACATGCTATTATATTCATAAAAGATAACGTGTTGTTTTTGGGTGTATGTTTATGATATAATATATATCAACAATTCATTTCTTTGTTGATTGTTTCAAATAAATATTTCGTCTATAAAAATAAATACGTTTTGAATTTGATTGTCAATATCTTTCATTTATTAACTTTTACCTAAATGAACTTCTCAAATATCACTCACTGCACCAATTAAAACAAATATAGGGAACATTTAAAAACAACTTCTCTTCAAAAATGATAAATATAGTCACTGTCTTAGAATGTTGCTGAACTGCATTTTTCCTAAATCACAATTGGCTCCGCCCAGTGGCTCTTATTAAAACAAAAATACTAATTACTCACGTTTATGTTGACATATTCTTAGATGGATACTTAGAAATGTTGACACGTATATTTTCAGGAACTATAATGGCTACAGTTATGAGACATAGATGGTGATGTAGAAAATGTATATCAACCATGGCCTTGGGTTAAATATTGGCGTCCCTCTGTTCTTTTATCCTTACCACTTCTATTGTTGCAAGTGGTTTAGTGCCTTCAATGCGAAAATGGCATAAAGTTATAGTATAGATTCATGTCCGCTCGTACATGTAAATGGGTAACTTTACTCATTAGATTCCAATTTTCGCCATTTTGTCAAATTTCGTTTGAGCTATTCATACTTTAAATGAGTGTGTGTGTGGGTGTGTTATGAATAAGAAACATAAACATATACGTTCAGTAACAACAGATTGGATGTTTACCGTTACCAAAATTATTGCACATTTAATAGGATCTGTTATTTACTAATATATTTTATTTGTTGGCCCTACCCTAGCCACCAACCACACCCCTCCCTTCACCCAACTACCAAAACAATTGATGAGGATTTATGTTATTAATGACAAAAGGATGAAAAGAACTCAACATTTAATGTTAATTTAAACATGTTTCGACATCACTTCTAATACACATATTGTATCAAAATAACGAGGCGACGCCATCTTTTATTATACAGCCCATGAACTATAAACTCGTTGTTACTGTTGTTGTTGATTTTGTTGTTGTTGATGTTGTTGTTGTTGTTGTTTGAATGTCCCACGAAAATACAATGAGTCTTGTCTAGCCGTTCGGGACCGGACCGAATTCAACTAGTCTGACATTGAAAGAAACAAATTCTTAATTTCATTTAACAAGAAATTAAGTAAATTGCGGGTAGGGGGTTAAATGCATGGGAAACATTTTACTAATCAGCACTCGCCATATGTTTTTAATCCTCGCTTCTCAAATATTGTTTATTTTGTGTTTAGAAATATTAGCTGTACAGGTATATATTAGCTGTCTTGGTCTGGATAAACAAATATATTAAAGGAGTTCAATAAAAGTAGGGGATACTGAATACGTAATTTCTCAATACGCCGATGATATATATAATATGGCACCGAAAAACACCTATAGCATGCTCATAATGTTTGACACAATAACATCTGTGGCGCAGTAAATCAGTTGTAACATTAACTTGAACGCTTAATAATAAAAAGGAAACAAATTACAGTTTGTTTACCCTTAATAATTGAATATAAACTATTTAAGATCAATGACAATCAACTAACGCAATGGTATGTGGAATAATTTGGAAACATACATGTACATGTATAAAAATATTTCACTCCTGATATAAGAACCTGATATAAGAAACATATTAATTATAATGTAACTCAAGAAAATTATATAAGACAGATTATTTGTTTGAAATGTCCACGGTGAAGCTAAAAGACAATTGTTTTGTTAAATTAATAATTGCAAATAATGGTTGAAAGGGTAATTTAAAAATTGAAAGCTCCCAACATATTTTTATTAAAGGTACTGAGTAATAATTACATCTGTATATGGCTTATTTTGGCTACATTTTGAAAATATGTACAATAGCAATGTCTGAACAGTTTAAAGGTATGTATATTATTAAATAAATCACTGTTAGAACTAAACATCAACATTTCATTCTCATAGAGGAACCCTATATTAGCTGTCCATCATTCTCTGTAAGCCTTTGATTTCGAACATATTTATTTCTTTACTTGAACTTTTTTCTCGAGTTACTTGTATAATGATGAAGGCTTTTTTGGTTTTCCATAATCTGTCAAAGATCTCAACAAAAAAATGTCAACTGCATTTTTGCAACAGTTATTCATGTATTTGTTTAGGTCCATCAACTTTGTATATTGCAGTAGATTCATCAGCATTTTTTTACAAACATTAGTTTCGAAGACAATGTTTTTCTCTCTCTGGTGCTGTATTGTTAATTGTATGTGCCATTATACTTGCCCAAATTTCAGAACTTACTAGTAGGAAATGTTGCGCATGCTGTGTTCTCGGCCACTGGCAGGCATACAGTTTGTTCTGCGCTTTGATTGCTGGGAAGGCACTTATCTGCTTGATATATCCTGCCATGAAATGCAGTATGCATAATGTTATCCTTGTCTAACCTTCTGTACATTCAAATCTATTTTTTTTTCATTCAGGTTTTTGGAAATCCATTTTTGAGACCCCAGAAAGTGCATAGCTTTCAAACATTACACACGTTTACATCTACTTGACATCTACTTGACAGCAGTATTTTTCTTATTAAGTAGGTCAATATGAATGACCATCACCTATTTTTTTTACCTTTGTTAATTTACATAAAAGTCCAATATCCATATAAAGAAAGCCATATGACTTTCAAATTGTTTAGTTACACACTAATGTATTATATCTACATCACAACAACATGTTCCTACAATAAGTAAGGTCAATGTAAATGGCGTTGACATACTTTTTTCATTGCGTCCATTTCTCACACAAAAACTCCCAAAAAGCAAACTTTAAAATAATAAAATCATACACACCTCTATATATTCAAGCCATAATTAGGGAATGTCAATGACCTTGTACTGTTGTTTAAGTTGTTTTACAGAATAACAGCCACACAGCTTTCAAACTTCATACACACATAGATTTACATGCCAGCAGCTAGTCCCTACTAAAATAATATCAATGAGAAGTTCAGAATGACCTTGACATACTTTCACACTTAATTGTAAGCTTTTCCGTGATGATGATGTGACAGTCTTCATTTAAAGCATATCTGTTTGGGTGTAAGGCGACATTTGTGACACATTGATGGAAGAGATATAGTGTACTTGTTTTACATTTATAAAGTTGTTACATGCATTTTAACTGTAATAAGATATTTGAACCTTTTTAATTTATATTATACTTGAAATCAAACTCTTCTCTAAAAATTTCCAAATGGACAATAGTTTTATTCAATTTTTGAAAATAGTACATATAATT
Source organism: Cyrtodaria siliqua (assembly GCA_037043455.1). Lineage (NCBI taxonomy): Eukaryota > Metazoa > Mollusca > Bivalvia > Adapedonta > Hiatellidae > Cyrtodaria > Cyrtodaria siliqua. The sequence continues at coordinate 224,395 of JAWPHD010002178.1, forward strand.
TTTTAAAATATCAAAATATTAATACAAATTATCCCAGAAATCTATTGAAAACAACAAACAATACCATTGCTGTTAAAACTGGTAGCTGTTATCAAGATGAAACAAGAAATTATTATTATTATGTCCGAAATTTAAGCTACCCACAAGTTAAAAACTGTGTTAGGCCACTGTGTGACCACACATTGTTATACTGGATGAACATGGCTGTTGCTGATGATCTCTATACAACCGTACTTCAGAAAAAAAACAGCAAACGGTACAATAGAACAATATTTGGGACAGTAATTGTCATTTTAACACAAAATGATACTCTCCTGACATTTACAGGTCTGATTTATCTGACGTCACAATTCAAATTGGTGAAAGTATCAAGAGAAAGAGAGTTATGTTACACAACTAACCTTCTATTCATGGTATCTGTTCAGTAGTTATTGCAAAGGACTTATGTTTGAAGCTGAAATCAATTGCGTTTGGTAATTTAAAACAAAATCCTTTTTTAAATTTCGCTGAGAGTATTATAAATTGGTATAATAAGTAATTAATGCATGTAGACCTAACCTCATCCAATTATTTCAATCTAGTATATTAAATGCCAAATTAAAATAGGGTATTACTGTGCGACACCATGCAATTCCATTTAAAATTATTTGACATTATGTCCCGCGAAAAAGCGTTAGACTCCTGACATTTTTGGCTACATTCTTAAGGATATCTTCCTTATTTTTGAAGCGATTTCTAAAATATTACACTGGAGCAATGTAAACACAATATCAACATATTTACATTACACGGAAACAAAAACATGAACATTTAAAATGTGTTCAAAGAAAAATCTTCATAATTTGTTTAACATGTAGTACAGTGATTCAGTAGTCCTGGTTCATAACCTATTTCTCTATAAAAAAAAAATAACACAGCACATACATTTTAGAAAAACTTCAAATATTTCAAAACTAAACAACAGGTTAGAATCAATTTTGGTCTAATAAGTCTATGACTTCACTAAGCTTAGTACGAAACGCCCAATGGCCCGGGCACGAAACGTCCAATTACCAGCGTACGTTTCGTACCATAATTGGGAACGAAACGTCCAGGGTATGAAACGGCCATAATGAGCGTCTAAACACTATAAATCGACGATTTATGAAGCGTTCGTAAAATGATTTTTCAATTTATTGTTTAATCAATTCTTCTTCTCATAAACTATCGGAAATTGGATCTGCTAATTTTTTAAACTATGAACAAAATAATATCGAAGAATAATTAATAACAATTGCATCTTCTCGTCGATTCTCAAGGCCGATTTAGTTTTTAAAGATGGCGGACTCCATAACATGATGGATTTTTTTTGGTTAGTATAAGCAAAATGTGTTTTTTCCTTACAATTTGTTTTTACTTTTTATGTTTAGACTTCATGTACATGTTATCTATAGTCGTGCACACACGACCTGCCTTCGACAGGTCGTGTTTTGCCTGTATAAATAACAAAATATAGAATATGAATGAAGAATTATAGAATATAAATAACAAAATATAGAATATGAATGGGTCAATATTCAATAAACAACATAAATGAGCAATTATCAAATTTTGCAACGTTTCATTTGCCATATATCTATGCAGTGCTACCCTTGAAATATACTTGATAAATATGTGAATTTATACACATATGTCCTTGAGTATGACATAAGCTGAGTGCGGATCAATACACACTTTTATCTTGTTTGCTTTTATTATTCAGTCTAGATAAACATTTAAACATATTAAACTACAAGTTACATGTGAAAATATTCTCGATTATTTGAGTTCTACTATGTTTTCGTTTTGTTAATGCACTTTCAATGAAATTCTACAAAAGGGGACATATGGACTTAGACCACCATTATTATTACATATGCCTATTAATAAATACCTACACAAGAATATCCAACCCTAACTAAGCTGGCCATATAACACAAACAGTAGTATGAGTCAGGCCCAATATAACACAAAATTGAGCCTTAGATGATGGGTTGACCATCTTTTTTTCCAAAATATTTTCAAAACTGGAGTAACTACCTTCTTTTTTAATTCGGAGGTCAAAATGACCAAAGTACACTTCAAACTGTCCTTCACAAAACGTAGTGCATGTCCATCTTACCTTCAATTTTAATGCGGTTTTCACTAGAATCAAGTTAATGTTTCAGAAATAAAGAAAGACATTCAATACATGCCAATCCTGTGTATTTCACCACTCCTATGCTTCACAGTAACTTACTCAACAGTTTACGTGGGACTACTTTTTCGTTCCACCATACTGACATCATGGTACCCGGTCTAGCTCCATATTCCTTAAATAATGATTTTAATGACAACACAATTTTCAGAATTTCCCTTAGCTTCCGGTCCACCAACTAATTACAACAGATAGCATGGTAAGAAACCTGTATATAATTTGAAAATGCTTTTGACATCACCATTTAATGGCAAAGTATTGCATTATTATGAAGCGACATGGAAAGAGGACAGTTGATAATGAGGGGGTATTATTTGAAGGGCGACGCCATCTTGTATTAAACATCCTATGAGCGATCAACGCGTTGTTGTTGTTGTTGGAATTTCCTAGGAAAAACCGGTAGCTCTTGTCTAGCTGTTCGGGACCGGACCTGACTTCAGCCAGTCTAGCATTGAAAGTAACACATTTTTAATTTACCAGTTAATTAAGCAAATTCAGGGAGGGTGGAGATGAAGTACATGGAACACATTTGACTAATCCGCAATCCCAGTATATTTGTATTTTGTTTGTAGAAATATTTGTTACATACTGGTCTATTAGCTGTACTAGTGAGGACAACCAAAGCTATTAAAGGAGTTCAATACGGCAGGTGATACTGAATACGTAATTGCTCAGTATGCCGACGATATCGCCCCTATTTCCCTACCGACGTATGTCTTTAGCACGCTCTTATAGTTTTAAAGTTCTATGCAAATATGTCACGTCTCACAATGCCGGAGGTCTAAGTTATACACTACCAGATTCGTTGAGCATAGATTATTTGATTATTCAAATGACCTGGTGACGTAACTTGCCGTAAGGCGATTAACGATTCATTCATTCATGATTCATTTTATATGTTTGAATCGCCACTTATCACATTGAGATGCAGCCTAGGTAATTATATGTTTTGATCTATATGTTCATAGTTTCAGTGTTACGTAATTTTAAGCGAAATAGACGATTAAGAAAATTAAGTTCAAGGTAATGCTAGGCATTTCATTAAAGAACTCGGCACAGAACCAACTGCGGATATTAAAGCAGGTCAAGCGCTGAAGGAATAATAATGATTTGCGGCCATACAGCACATACTTAAGTGGCTGCAAGTTCTTTATTCGCATAACGGGGGTGTTTGTGAACATTTGAAGAAGTATGTCCCATTTTATGTAATCCCATTGAGATTGCGTTTGAAAAAGCTAAATATCTGGAATAATTTTACATGAAACTTCCCGTTAAATATTATTGCGCATTTATCTATGCAGTGCTAACCTTGAAATATAAATCCTTGAAATATAAATACATACTTGAGACATATGTGAATTAGTCAATACACACATGACCTTGAGTATGACATAAGCTGAGTATGGATGAACACACTTTAATCATGTTTTTTTTGTATTCTTCAATTATAGCACAATCTAGATAAACATGTAAACATATTAAACTGAAAGTTATATGTAAAAGTATTCAGGATTATTTGAGCTCTAATTTTCTTCTTTTGTTAATGCACTTTCAATGGGATTCCATAAACGGGGACATATATCTTAAATAATGATTTTAAGTACAACACAATTTGAGATTTTCCCTAACTTCCGGTCATAACAACAGATAGCATGGTATCATTGGTATGAATTCGGTATATAATTTGAAAATGTTTTTGACATCACCCTTTAATGCAAATATTGCATATAAAGCGACAGAGGAAAGAGGGCAGTTTATAATGAGGGGATATTATTTGAAGGGCGACGCCATCTTGTATTAAACAGCCTATGAGAGAACAACGCGTTGTTGTTGTTGTTGGAATTTCCCAGGAAAAACCGGTAGGCCTTGTCTAGCTGTTCGGGACCGGACCTGACTTCAGCCAGTCTAGCATTGAAAGTAACACATTCTTAATTCACCAGTAAATTAAATAAATTGAGGGGAGGGTGGGGATTAAGTGCATGGAACATATTTGACTAATCCGCAATCCCAATATATTTTTATTTTATATGTTGAAATATTTGCTGCTGGTACGTGTTTATTAGCTGTACTGATCAGGACAAAGATATGAAAGGAGTCAAAGTATCTGATACTGAATATGTAATTACTCCATATGCCGATGATACTTCCCCTATTCCCTTACCGAAGTATGTTTTTAGCATGCTCCTAAAGTTTTAAAGTTATGTGCAAATATGTCAGGTCTTATAATGGCGGACGGCTAGGTTGCCCACTGCCGGATTCGTTGACCATTGATTATTTTATTCTTGATCATCTTCGACGCTTGATTGTAAATACAAACGTTTTAGCCGTTTGTTTTTGGCCGTTTGTGTTGAAACAAAAATCGAAACTGGAACCACGTGACCGTATATTAAAGTATTTCTGACCATCCGCATTTAGTTCGTCGATATAATGATGAAGTTCTTTATATATATCTGCCTTTCAGTATATCTGGATAGCAGGTGTTCCTGTCTCAAACAATCAGAAACCTTACCATTGTATGGGTAAAATCAAACTTTGTTCAGGAGGATTTTTCTAGACGTTTCTCTTGAAAACAAGCAAGCGTCGCAAATGATCTAGCCTAGGATTATTTCAAATGAGCTTGTGACGTAATTTGTCATAAGGCGGTTAGCGATTATAAACTCTAGCAGTGCCGTTAATGTTTCTTTTTTTACATGTTTGAATCGCCACTTATCACATTGGGATGCAGCATAGGTAGTTATATGTTTTGATCTATTTGTTTGTAGTTTCAGTGTTACGTAATTTTAAGCGAAATAGACAATTAAGAAAATTAAGGTCAAGGCAATATGAAAATGGCCGAAGCGTTATTCAAGAATAGTATGTTCAGTTATTTTACTTTGTGATTATAATTGAAAAAAGGCTTAACTGTCTAACATTATTTCACAATCGTTCCATTAACACGGTTAATCTTGATTCTTAAATAGATTTTACTTTATAATTATATAAAAACAATTCTATAGTTCTATAGACTAAACACATCTCGCATCGAAATACATAGCAATAATTTAAACCATCGCCATCTTTTTTACAAAAACAAAAAAGGGTGTGAATTAGAAAAAATAGAAACATCAGTACTAATGTAATTCAGTTTGCACATATTTATTTCTCACTTTTAAACCTTGTTTGGAAACCTTTATGCATTGTAATCACTCTGTAAGCATGTTTTAATCCATATTTATTCTTCAAACTCTTTTTGCTGTCTTGCCAAATTTATCTGTTAATTATAAGTAAAGCAATGTTGAATTTTACATTGCTACATGAGCAGTTTTATATCTATATTCAATAAATTATTTCTATTGATGAACTATGTCTACTTTGAACACTATTTAAATAATAGTATGTGTAATATGGCCTATATGATTTTGCTAATAATAAAACTGTAAATTAAAATGGAAACTTTAGCTTTACATACTATTATATTCATAAAAGATAACATGTTCTTTAGAGTGTATATTTATGATATAATATATATCAACAATACACTTCTTTTGTTGATAGATTCAAATAAATATTGCTTTTGTGCAAATAAAACTGTTTTTAATTTGATTTACGCTATGTACATTCAATAACTTTTACCTAAATGAACTTCTCAAATACCACTGACAGCACCAATTAAAAGACATATAGGGAACATTAAAAAAATCTCAAATAAGCTGGTGACGTAATTTGCCGTAATGCGGTTAGAGATTCCCCCTTTTCCGTTTTAAACAATTCTAGAATGGCTGATAAGTTTTGTTTTTACATGTTTGAATCGCCACTTATCACATTGTGATGAAGCTTAGGTACGAGTATAATTTATATGTTTTGATCTCCTATTCTTTTGTAGTTTCAGTGTTACGTAATATTAAGCGAAATAGACAATTAAAAAACATTAAGGTCAAGACAATATGCATATGGCCGACGCGTTTTGTTTTCCAAACATTCAAGAATAATATGTTCAGTTATTTTACTTTGTGATTATAATTGAAAAACTGTCTAATATTATTTCACAATGTTTCCATTAAAACATTTTTCTTGATTCATAAAATAAATTATACTTTATAATTGAAAACAATTCTATCAAAATACATCTCACATGTAAGTAAATTGTAATAATTTAAACCATAGCCAAGTTATTTATAACAACAAAGTAGGGTGTAAATTAAAAAATAATTAAAGAAAGAATTAGAAACACCAGTACTAAGGTAATTCTGTTTGCACATAAATATTTCCCACTTACTTAAACGTTGTTTTCAAACCTTTTCTGTATTGTTATCATTATGTGAGAATGTTTTAATCAAGTATTATTATTCATATTCTTTTTGCTGTCTTGCCAAATGTATCTGTAGATAGTAAAGCAATGTTGAATTTCACATTGCTATATGAGCAATGTTCCACATATATTCAATAAATTCTTTTTATATCTACTTTGAACACTATTTACAATAATAGTATGTGTTATTTGTGTGACCCATATGTTTGTTTCTTATAATAAAACAGCAAATTAAAATGAAATCTTTAGCTTTACATACTACTATATTCATAAAAGATAACGTATGTCTATTTATCGATGCAGTGCTACACTTCAAATATAAATACAAACTTCATATGTGAATTAGTCAATACACACATGACCTTGAGTATGACGTCATAAGCTGAGTATGGATGAATACACACTTGTATCATGTTTCCTTCATTCTTCAATTATAGATAAACATATAAACATATTAAACTGCAAGTTAAATGTAAAAGAGTTCAGGATTTTATTTGAGTCATAATTCTTTCCTTTTGTTAATGCACTTTCAATGGAATTTCACAAAAGGGAACATATCTCTTAAACAATGATTTTAATGAAAACACAATTTTGAGATTTTCCCTAACTTCCGGTCAACAAACGAATTACAACAGATAGCATGGTTAGAAATCGGTGTATAATTTGAAGTTTTTGACATCATCTTTAATGCATATTTTGCATTATTATAAAGCGAAGTGGAAAGAGGACAGTTGATAATGAGGGGGTATTATTTGAAGAGCGACGCCATCTTGTATTAAACAGCCTATGAGCGATCAACGCGTTGTTGTTGTTGTTGGAATTTCCCAGGAAAAACCGGTAGTTCTTGGCTAGCCGTTCGGGAACGGTCCTGACTTCAGTCAGTCTAGCATTGAAAGTAACACATTCTTAATTTACCAGTAAATTATGTAAATTGAGGGAGAGAGAAGATTAAGTACATGGAACACATTTGATTAATCCGCAATCCCAATATATTTGTATTTTGTTTGTAGAAATATTTGCGAGATACTGGTATATTAGATGTACTAGTCAGGATAACCAAATATATTCAAGGAGTTAATTAAAGTAGGTGATACTGAATACGTTATTACTCAATATACCGACGATATGTATAAATGAGGGTATGACGTAACTTTCAGTAAGGCGGTTAGCGGTTGCCCTTTCTAGCATAGCCGATAATTTTCCTTTTTTTACATGGTTGAATCGCCACTTACCACATTGATATGCACCAGGTAGGTAGTAATATGTTTTGATCTATTTGTTTGTAGTTTCAGTGTTACGTAATTTTCAGTAAAGGCAATATGCATATGGCCAACGCGTTTTGTTTTCCAAACATTCAAGAATAGTATGTTCAGTTATTTTACTTTGTGATTATAATTGAAAAAAGGGCCTAACAGTCTAACATTATTTCACAATCGTTCCATGAACACGTTTATTCTTGATTCTTAAAATAATGTGTGTGCTTTATAATTAAATAAAAAAATCTATGAACAGACATCTCACAAGGAAATACATTGCAATAATTTGAACCATAGCCATCTTATTTACAAAAACAAAGAAGTGTGTGAACTTAATAAAGAATTAGAAACATCAATATTAATGTAATACAGTTGGCATATATTTATTTCCCATTTTCTCAAACGTTGTTTTTGAACCTTTTATGCATTGTAATCATTATTCTTCAAACTCTTTTTGCTGTCTTGCCAAATTTATCTGTAGATAGAAAAGCGATGTTGAATTTTGCATTGCTACATGAGCAATGTTATACCTATATTCAATAAAGTATTTCTATTGATGGACTATATCTACTTTGAATACTATCTAAATGATAGTATATGTGTTATTTTTTGGCCTACATGTTTTTGCTAATAATAAAACTGTAAATTTAAATGAAAACATTAGCTTTACATACTATTATATTCATAAAAGATAACGTATGTTTTTGAGTGTATGTTTATGATATAGTATATATCAACTATTCATCTCTTTGTTGATAGATTCAAATAAATATTTTGTCTATAAAAATAAATATGTTTTGAATTTGATTTTCAATATGTACATTCAATAGCTTTTACCTAAATGAACTTCTCAAATACCTCTCACTGCACCAATTAAAGCAAATATAGGGAACATTTAAAAACAACTTCTCTTCAAAAATGATAAATATTGTTACTGTCTTAGAATGTTGCTGAACTGCATTTGTTTTAAATCACTATTGGCTCCGCCCAGTGGCTCTTATTGGAAGTTCAAATATATAGAAACAACTTAAACACACTTACACTGAACAAAAATCCTAATACTCACGTTTGTGTTGACATATTCTCAGATGGCTACTTAGAAATAATGACAAGTATATTTTCTGGAACTATAATGGCTACAGTTATGAGATATATATGGTGATGTAAAAAATGTAGATCAACCATGGCCTTGGGTTAAATATTGGCGTCCCTCGGTTCTGTTATCCTTCCCACTTCTGTTATTGTTGCAAGTGGTTTAGTGCCTTCAATGCGAAAATGGCAAAAGGTTATAGTACAGAATCACGGTCGCTCATACGTCTAAATGGGTAACTTTACTCATTAGATTCCAATTTTTGTCATTTTGTCAAAGTTCGTGTGAACTATTCATACTATAAATGAGTGTGTGTGTGGGTGTGTTATGAATAAGAAGCATAAACATATACGTTCAGTAACAACAGATTGGATGTTTACCGTTACCAAAATTATTGCACATTTACTAATATACTTTATTTGTTGGCCCCACCCTAGCCACCATCCACACCCCTCCCCTCATCAAACTACCAAAACAATTGATGAGGATTTATGTTATTAATGACAAAAGGTTGAAAAAACGCAACATTTAATGTTAATTTAAACATGTTTTGACATCACCTTTTAATACACATATTGTATCAAGATAAAGAGGCGACGCCATCCTTTATTATACAGCCCATGAACGATAAACTCGTTGTTGTTGTTGTTGATTTTGTTGTTGTTGATTTTGTTGTTGTTGTTGTTGTTGTTTGAATTTCCCACGAAAATACAATGAGTCTTGTCTAGCTGTTCGGGATCGGACCGAATTCAGCTAGTCTGACATTGAAAGACACAAATTCTTAATTTGATTTAACAAGAAATTAAGTAAATTGCGGGTAGGGGGTTAAATGCATGGGGAAAATTTTACTAATCAGCACTCACCGTATGTTTTTAATCCGCGCTTCTCAATATTGTTTATTTTGTATTTAGAAATATTAGCTGTACTGGTATATTAGATGTCTTGGTCAGGATAAACAAAAAAAAACAGGAGTTCAATAAAAGAAGGGGATACTAAATATGTAATTTCTCATCAATACGCCGATGATATATCCCGATGATATATATATAGATGGCACCGAAAAACACCTATAGCATGCTCTTATAGTTTTAAACTTCTACGCAATGTCTCAGGTCTTATATTGTCGAACGTCTAGGTTATACACCGCCGGACAGCATAATTCGAGTATTATATCAACGAATATTTCATGAATATTTAAATGAGTTTGTGACGTAGACGATATTTCCCCTCAAAATGCCAAGCATGGTGGATAGTTAATCAAATGATGTTTAAGTTTTCTACACGAATTGAAGTGTCACATTGAGATGTTGCTCAGGTATTGAAAACCGCAAGTCAAATATTTTGATTGCTTTTCCCTCGTTAGTTCAGTGTTATGTTCGATTAAGCGAAATACAAAATGGTCGACGGGTATACATGTATTGCGTCATTTCGCATATGGCTTATTTTTGTCTACGTGTTGAAAAAAGGTACAATAGCAATGTCTGAACAGTTTAAATGTTTGTATATTATTAAATTAATCACTGTTAGAAATAAACATCAACTTTTAATTTCCATAGAGGAAACCTAGTTAAGCTGTCCATCATTATCTGTAAGCCTTTGATCATGAACATATTTTTTTACTTGAACGTTTTTCTCGAGTTTCTTGCATACTGATGTAGGCTTTTTTGGTTTTCCATAATCTGTCAAAGATCTTAACAAAATAAAGTCCTTTTTTGCAAGAGTTATTCATGTATTTGTTTAGGTCTATCAACTTAGTATATTTCAGTAGATTCATCAGCATTTTTTACAACATTAGTTTCGAAGACAATGTTTTTCCCTCTCTGTGCTGTATTGTTAATTGTATATGCCGTCATACTTGCCCAAATTTCAGAACTTACTGGCAGATAATGTTGTGCACGTTGTGCTTATTCTCGGCCACTGGCAGGCATACAGTTTGTTCTGCGCTTTGATTGCTGAGAAGAAACTTATCTGCTTGATATATGCTGCCATGAAATTGCAGTATGCATAATGTTATCCTTGTCTAACCTTCTGTACGTTCAAATCTTCTTTTTTTTTCATTCAAGTTTCTGGAAATCTATTTTTGAGACCCCAGAAAGTGCAGAGCGTTTAAACATTACACACGTTTATATCAACTTGACAGCAGTATGTTTCTTATTAAAGTAGGTCAGTATGAATGACCATAACCTAATTTTTGACCTTTGTTAATTGACATAAAAGTTCATTACCAATGTAGAGAAAGCCATATGACTTTTAAATTTCTTAGTTTCACACAAATATATTATATCTACATCACAACAACATGTTCCTACAATCAAAAAGGTCAGTGTAAATGGCAGTGACATATTTTTTCATTGAGTCCATTTCCAAAAGCTCCCAAACAGCAAGCTTTAATATAATAAAAACATACAAACTTCTATATGACGACAACATATTCAAACCATAATTAGGGAATGTGAATGACCTTGTACTGTTGTTTAAGTTGTTCTCACAGAATAACAGCCACATAGCTTTCAAATTGCAACGTCTCCCCGCGCTTGCAATCAGTACTGTTATTCAATCGATCTTTGGAGATCGCTGAGCCCGGAACTTATATTTAGTTATCGGTGGTACATTTTCAATTTCTTTTGTTTTCTTACTTAATTTTTGATTCGGTGGTTCCACTACTCCGGCCGATAAAAGGCTCTGGGTATTGTTTAACCACTGAAAGGATATGTTGTTTGCTTTTTAATTTAGTCTTTTGGCTGTTACTTGTGATACGCAGGCTTCATAACCACTGCTCCCAACTTAATTATATTATGTTTATTTCGCTCTTCAGGGCATTTAATTTTATTAGATACTGGGACCATACGCCTTACGACATGGGAAAGCAGTATACTCCATGTCCACCGCCATATGCATGCCATCTTCGGGATGGTTAAACTTTTGTACTATTGATTTTATGAATATTGAGTTCTGCTCAACCCGGGGCTAGAGGGCGTGAGCGCTAGCTAGCATATTTCACTACCGCTCATGAACAGTCTCAGTCAAGCCGAGACTGTAATATTTCGTATGTGTCGTGCTCGGCCGTTTCCAAAGGTCCATTTTCAAACTCTTTTTTATAGCACAGTGGCGTTGCTTGTGCAGTGTTGCGGCAGTAAAACAACTCCCGCGCTTGCAATCAGTACTGTTATTCATTCGATCTTTGGAGATCGCTGAGCCCGATACTTATATTTAGTTATCGGTGGTACATTTTCAATTTCTTTTGTTTTCTTATTTAATTTTTGGTTAAAATTTTGTACTATTGATTTTATGAATATTGAGTTCTGCTCAACCCGGGGTTAGAGGGCGTGAGCGGTAGCTAGCATATTTCACTACCGCTCATGAACAGTCTCAATCAAACCGAGACTGCAATATTTCGTATGTGTCGTGCTCGGCCGTTTCCAAAGGTCCATTATCATACTCTTTTTCATACAAACATAGATTTACATGCCAGCAGCTAGTCCCTTCTAAAATAATATCAATGAGAAGTTCAGAATGACCTTGACATACTTCCACACTTAATTGTAAGCTTTTCCATAATGATGAGGTGACAAAGTCTTCATTTAAAGTTTGGGTATAATGCGACATTTGTGACACATTGATGGAATAGATATTTTATGTCAGGAGTGTAACACTTTTACCATACCTTAAATAGTGTAATTGTTTTACATTTATAAAGTATTTACATGCATTTTAACTGTAATAAGATATTTGAACCTTTTTTAATTTGTATTGTACTTGAAGTCAAAATCTTCACTTTACTCTTCAAATGGACAATAGTTCTATTAAAGTTTTGAAAATATTACATATAATTTTTAAAAAAAAATCAAATATTAATAAAATGTATCCCAGAAATCTATTCAAAACAACAAACAATACCATTGCTGTTAAAACTGGAAGCTGTTATCAAGATGAAACAGTAATTTATCATGTTTATGTCCGAAATTTAAGCTACCCGCAAGTTAAAAAACTGTGTTAGGCCACTATGTGACCACCTAATGTTATACTTTGTGACCACACAATGTTATACAGGATGAACATGACTGTTGCTGATGATCTCCAGTACAAAGGTACTTCTGAAATTCAAAGTACTGAAAGCACTGATGGACTAGGGGCTTTGGAAATTGAACAGTTCTGTTGAGTGTACATGGTGTAAGTGCATTTATGAACATTGTATGCACTGACCTGTTGGGAAAACTGGCGGAAACCGTCTTCTTGAGTTCGAATGGATAAGATTGTAATTATTTAATTCCGACGCTACCACCGGATAGAAATATGGGCCGTATGAGTTATCATTTTTGGAAAAAATACATCTAATTTTATTATTGTTTACATATTTTTTTTATTGTGGTATGTATTCCATCTTTATTAAGTCGGAGCAACATTATTCATATCTGTAAAAAGTCGGATACGAAAAAAATCTTCTCCACTCGATCAATAGTGATCGCGGGTCATGAAATCAACGCGTGATCAGCTCCTGTTGTAAATTCTGCAATTATAACATTTTGACGAAGACTTTCTTTAAGATTGTCTCCATTAGGTGACGGATGTTCTATTTTCCTGCTGGTTTCGCAAATGTTTACCTCTATTCTTTTTTGCTGAAAAATAACTACTTTTGATCGGAAGCATTGGTCCTTCCGACATTAATATGCAAATGAGCTACTTTATCCCAGGTTTGCAAAGCTGGATGTACGGGGTCCAAATGGGGTTTATAATATTTCGAGATAAAATATATCATCTTGTTTTTTGTCTTAGTAGAAAAAAGTATAGGCCCAAACATCACATTCTTCAATTTTCTTTCCATTTCTCATAGTTTATTTACGATTTAGATGGTATTTGTCTGATCCGGAGAACTATTTCTTTTCTACACAAGGCCAGGGCCCCTATGCATATGCATACAGTGAGTGGGATTTATGCGAATGAACACCCAATCAAAATGACAGCTGACGCTCTGTCTGTTAGCGTAGTGATACATCTGTTGCGGCTTCTAGCGTGCTCGAATTTTGTCGCCTGCTAAGGACTAGGGCTTGAAAAGCCCCTAGTCCAAAAACAGCAAATGGTACCCTTGCTAGAAAAACATTTGGAACGGGAATTGTCATTTTAATACCAAATGATACACTCCTGACATTTACAGGTCATCTGATTTATTTGACGTCAAAATTTATATTGGTGAAAGTATAAAGAGAAAGAGAGTTATGTTACAAAACTAACATGCTAGTCATGGTATCTGTTAAGTAGTTATTGCAAGGGAATTATGTTTGAAGCTGAAATCAATTGCGTTTGGTAATTTAAAACAAAATCGTTTTTTAAATTTCGCTGAGAGCATTATAAATTGCTTTATCACATAACTTACGGTGTGCGAGTGGAATAACACCATTCTATATTTTCGATATACCACTAGTTGTATAATTATGCAAATAAGCGTAGAATGCGCTGTCAAAAAAATCGATAATGACTATTATCAAATTCCCGCGGTTTATGTCGGTTTCACGTGTTAAAGCGACAGGCAGAATACAATAAAAGTCGATATGTGAGGTATGTGATCAATAGAATCTAACATTCGTTCTCAATCATTTTTTAATTTATTAAACTCGTTAGCAAAAATGATATAATAAGAGCCTCGCATTATATCATTTTGCCAACTCGTTTAATAAATTCAATAATGAATGAGTACTTAGGTAAGATCCTCTATATAATAAGTAAGTAACGCATGTAGACCTAACCTTATCCAATTATTTCAATCTAATATATTAAAAGCCAAATAAAAATAGGTTATTACTATGTGACACCATGCAATTCTGTTTAAAATTATGACATTTAGCATTTGAAAAATGTCACGCAAGAAATCGTTAGACTCCTGACATTTTTGGCTACATCTTTAGGGATATCTTCCTTATTTTTGAAGCGATTTATAAAATATTAAGCAGGAGAAATGTAAACATATATATCAGCATATTTACATTTACATTAAAACATGAACATTTAAAATGTGTTCAAAGAAAAAAAAAATTAACATGCCCATATTGATAAAATATCACAATAGTGTTTTATAGTATTTATTGACATTCACTCTAGCGTTTTGTTTAGTGCTGTGTGGCGGCTGTAGAAATTCTTTCGACTGCAAGTATTACTTACTGGTCCGTTGGGATCATCAAGCCCTATATTTGTAGCTTTAAAGTAGAATACTGCTAAAGCCGGTGCTAGGAGGC
The DNA here is from genome assembly GCA_037043455.1 of Cyrtodaria siliqua. Taxonomy (NCBI): domain Eukaryota; kingdom Metazoa; phylum Mollusca; class Bivalvia; order Adapedonta; family Hiatellidae; genus Cyrtodaria; species Cyrtodaria siliqua. The sequence goes on from JAWPHD010002178.1 coordinate 239,471, forward strand.
GTGAGATGTTTTGCATTTTACATGACCTCTCAGTCAGGCTTAATAACACCGAGTATGCTACTTTCTCTCCTGTTTGTGTTTGTTGCTTACAAAAGATCCACTTTTCAGCATATTTGGAGTGTATACTTCTAAACAATGTATAAACCACACACTGCCCTTATTTATACAGTCAAATTAATATTTTGAGAATAAATCAATCTAAGTTTTCAATTTGATTTGCAATATGTACATACGTTAACGTTTACTTAAAATAACATCTCAAATACTTCTGCACCAATTAAATCATATAGGAAAACTTTTGAAAAATCTTCTTTTCTCAAAAACTAATATCGTTGTAGTGTTGATATATGTCTGTAGCATTGGCTTTTATTTGCTGAACTGCATTTTTACCTCATTCACTATTGTCTCCACCCTGGGACTTATATTAAACGTTCAAACACATAGAAACAACTTAAACCAACTTATTTTCAGACACTATAATGGCTACAGTTATGAGACGTAGATAGTGCTGTTTTAATGCATATCCACCATGACACTAGGGTCACTGTTGGCTTCCCTCTGGGGTTCTTTTATCCCACTTACTTCTGTTACTGTTGCAAATGGCGTACAACCTACAGTGCGACAATGGCATAAAGTTCGCGATTCTATTAATACTTTAAAGACTATTTACCATAACAGTATGTTCTGTTTCACAAAATGTTACACAATAAATTGTAATGCCAAAATCAGAGTTACATATTTGTACAAGCTCACGTGTGGTTTCTCGAATATATGATACACTATACATCTACAATACAATTCCTTTGTTGATACAGTAAGAAAATACTGTGCCTGCCGATCAAAAATTATTCTATGTTTTCAAAATGATTTCCAATATACTTTGCATTTTTTGTCGATATTTATTTGGACGACGGACTACTTGCATTTGCAAAAGTTTTAACCCTATTATTAAACATTCGAATTGTTTTTACAAATTATTACTCTTTTGTATCATCGTCAGGTATCCATTTTTGAGAAGGACGAAGACTTCGCTCCTTATATTGGTAAGACAACAATTTCTTGCTCCCATATATTAATTGACCTGATATTCACCGTTTACTATTTTCCTGTGTTGGCGGCTCTCTTGAAACAAACTGATAGCCCTTTGAAAATGAAATATGTCCCCAAATTATGTTTCATAACTCCGTGTCTATCTAGTGTGGAATTTGATGTGATTAAAATGCTATCTTATTTTTTGAAACCTTATACATGTAGGTTTATTTGGTAATTTATTTCATAGTAAGCAGTCATTTGAAAATTACAGTCATTTTGAAAAACCTGACATTGGTCTAATGCCAACAATATTAATACATTCTGAGAGCACTGAGAGCATTGTCTAGCTAAGTGCCAAATTCGTTGATTGTGTCATACCATGCACATTTTTTCACCAATCTGCCCCATTAATAAAAATGCTCACATTCCTTAAAATATGCGGAGCACAGCTGATATATTCCCGACACATCGATGGTGAATGCGAAACTATTGTAACTCGTATAAATTTAGAGTAACATACACCAGTTCCATTGAGCCTGCTACAGTTTAGTGAAATAATATTTCCCATTTAGTAATCATGTACGCAAAGTTAGAACAATCATAGCAAACGACACACAATAGACCAATTCGATTTTAAACTTCACGACATTTTAACAATTCATGAGATGACAGTAGCGACATAATAACTAGCGATCATTCCATTACAACGCAATAAACCGAAGCAAATCAATCTTAAAACTTGAAAATCGATACAAAAAGATTAAATGTATTTACAATGATCTATCTGTGCATGTTACTGACGAAATCTCCCGCGGATATAAGAGGTGTTTACTAGAGTTTATTTGTTCAATACCAAGGAGAGTAACTCTATAATATTCGTGTGTGTTTTTCTTGTTTATTTTTCAATCCCATTAACTATTTGCTGTATACATTTAATATATTTAAACTAAATATCATTATCACTCAGTCTTTGACACCATTTTTAATATTCGCTGTTTGTTTTAAATCGTAAATCCTCCGAATAATACATGCATATTTCATATCAATCGTGGACATATATCTTTACATTGTCCATGATATATTTCTCTTAATTTCTAAAATATATTTTGCTTCCTCTTTTTTCATCAATAAAATCTTTTTATGAAATGCACTCCCGCGTTTTTTACGTTTTGCTAGCGTCACTGTTCGTCCGTCGACGTGTATCAATAATGTGTTTCACTCACTATAAACAAACTTTGAAGCCGACCTATCACTAGGCTTCTTTTTCAAGAAATCGACTTGCCATGGTAACGTGTTGTCACAAATTGATCAGAAAATACGTTTGTTTGAAAATTGCGTTATGTTTAGTTTACGTCATACACTTTTTTTTTCATTTTTCCAGGTATATGTTTATATGTTCATTGGAAGTGTGGATGTATCTCACTGTGGATGGGACGTTACAACTAGAAACTATTGTCCGGAATATGGAAGTGACACATGGAACTGTCTGGCTTGGAACAAAGCTTGTCGTAATACTAGAAACACAGTGTATCACTGCGCCAGAGAGTACAATAACAAGGAAAAGTTTACAGAGGCATGTGCCAACGAGAAAGATTGCGGACTAGGTAGGTTTTTAATAAATTTCACAATAGCGTTTGGTTTATGTTCGTACGTACGAACAAATCTCATGATACTGGTATCGCCGTGTATCACTGCGCCAGAGATTACAATAACAAGGATAATTTGCCAAGGAGCAAGACTGCAAAATAGGTATGCTTTAATATATTTCGTTATATCGTTATTTATGTACATTGTACCATGGTTATCCCGTGTATCATTATGGCAGAGATTACAATAACAATGAAACATTTACAGAGGCATGTGCCTTGGAGCAAGAATGTACGTGTGTGTGTGTTATGTGCGTGCGTGCGTGCATGCGTGTGTGTGTGCGTGTACTGTTTACAATTATACATTTTCTAGGTCGAGATTAATTACACAGTCGACGCGATATAAAACTGAGTAGAACGGCGTTATCAAATATATACAACACCACTTCAGTACGAAGATATTGATTTTGGCTTTATATCGTGCTTTAAATCAAAACTTTTGATGGGCTTGTTAAATTCTCAAGAAACGGTGTTTATACTGGGTATTACAGGCACAATCTAGACTAATATGACAGATTTATGCAGGGTTACCATCGACCTTGAAAAGTCAGGGAAATTTGATTTGTTTTCAAGGTCAGGGAAGTGTCAGGGAATTTTGAATTCTCTGAAAAAGTCAGTAAAAAGTCAGGGAATTTCCTTTTTTTTGGTCGAGAAATCGTGTATTTTATTGTCGAGAAATCGTGTATCTGTGGCTATTACAATCTTCAATTTACAACCCCCCCTCCCCCCCCCCCCCTCCAGCAGTTTAGTGTTACTGTTAATATACATACATTTGCATTTTGACAGTTCCAGCATGCGAAAAACTGAGGTTTTGCAACACATCAGAACAGATTAACAGATTAACATTAGCATTGTCCAGATCTGTCTGTTTTATGAAAGTTTCCTAGAACTGCATTACAGTATAAAACATGAGACTGTCAACATTTTGTTATTCTTATATATAATGATTGATGTAACATATCTTTCATAATGAATTAAAGTAATATGGGCGGGATGGTCGGCTGTGGCGGAGTAAGGAGGCCGATAAGATTGCGTCATATTGGTCAGTAAAAGATCATATTTGGTCAGGGAAAAGTCAGGGAATTTTATTTGACCCAGGTGCTGGCAACCTGGGTTCTATGTTTGATTATAAGTATGTTTGATTCTGTGTTGTAAACAAAGTAATTTAGGCTATTATGTTTGAAAGGTATAGCATATATTGTTTCACATTTATAATTTGGTCAATGTATAACTTCATTTCACTTTATTAACGATCTAGGGTATATATGTTTTGTTACTGAACATAAACTATCATAATTGCATCTACTTCAATTACCACTATGAAACTTTTTGAATTAATGATATAGTAAGTCGGTTAGGGGGGTTAGACTACTGCAGAGTAGATGTACTAAATTCAGTTTTACCGTGTAGTTTCAAGAAACAGTAGTTATACCTTTATATACCCAGAATTTAGATCAGAATAGTCAGAAACATATTAAAACCAATAGTTCATGACCCAGTACAATTATTTGTTAAACTTGAATTGTCAAAATATTTAGATACGTACCAATAGAAAGAATGTCAAGACGTTCGTTTGGTTGTCTGGTACAACGTATGATGTCTTCTCTGACCTCAATATCAGACATAGGTTTTTCAATTTGGAATTGGTTAATTATAATGCCCTCTTTTTTCATCAGTGTCTTCACACTGACATTATCACCAAAATATTGCAAGCAAACACGTTTTGGTTTGTTCCGACATGTAGAATGTATTTGTTTATCATCATTAACTTGATTGTCGTCATTATCTGGTTTTCTATCGGTCTCATAAATATGTCCGCTTGCCATGACAGACATAACATCAGCATTATCAGTCATTAACTTCACTGTCTTTTGACGTGATTTGTGGTTTAGCAACTTTGGCATTTTGTCTTTGTAACAATTTTCCTTTTTAACACGTCTTTGTAACGAATTGGGAGCCCACATATTTCTGTAAAACTACAAATAAAGCGTCTGATTAACTGTCTAAAGGTAACAATATAAAGTTCATTTAACTTATTTTGACCGATTCTGAAAAGTTTTTTTTTTGTTTTTGTTTTTTCATTTTCAGACGGCAAAATTTCGCCTTCTTCTTTCATTTATCGATTCTATCAGAGCCATACGTACTAAAGACGTCCTAAAAGTTCACCCAAAAGAGAAAATATATCACGTCAGGTTGTGAAGGTTGTAGTCTTGATTATCTTCGACACTTGAATGTAAATATACAAACATCTTGATCGTTTGTGCAGAAACAAATTTGAAACCGGAAGCACTAATTATTGTTATTTTATTAAAGTATTTTTGACTATCCACATTTAGTTCTTCGATATAATGATGAAGTTTATTGACTAATTTATTGTCTTTCTGCCGTTCCTTATATCTTGGATGGAAGTATCAGTCTGTATCAACCAATCAGATACGATACCAGAATCACGGTAAAATGGATGCGGCGTCAACAATTTTTTATAAGAACTGTTCTAGACGTTTGTCTTGAAATCAAGCAAGCGTCGCAGATGATTTAGACTATGATGGTTGAAGTTGGAAACTTCCGGTTATGGAGCGGGTCAATTTTAAAGCCGAATGAAAATTCCACATAGTAATGTCAGATATTTTTATTTAAGAATTAAAATGATCTTTCACTCCAATTCGAGCTCCAAATCTCCTAACACACTTTATGTCACCACGTCCGAATATCTAGCTTTGATCACACAGAAGTCCGTAATTAACATAGTATTTGTAGAATACATGTATTAACGACATCCAGATTGCAAGAAGTCAGCAATCACACACATCTCAACTTTTTAATTCCAAGCAAGTTCGGTCCTAATCTTTTCGATCCCTATATCCATAGACGATTCGTTCTACCTCACCCCACCCAATGTTGGAAATTATTATTATAAATATCACTCATTCTTAAAATTGTATAATGCTAATGGGTATAATGCTAACAATATATATATTAACAGCCTTTCACCTATGTTCACAAAATCATATTTGTTATTTCAAAAGTGCATGTTCGCTTTATAGTCATAGTGCAGTGTATAAACTCCACGTGATACTTCACTTTTGCCACTCACTGATTTTTCACAGTTTTTGTACAAAATAAAATCTGATCATTAATTCAATACTCTTATCTAAAGATTATCCCATGTAATACATTGACACGTACATATTGAATTATTTTACTTATATGTATTTGAATACATCAAACTGAATTCAGACACAATTAAAACTTAAACTATTTAAAGGAGCAATTGTAATCCTGATTTAACTACCTGTTCTTGTTTCGACATTAGAAAGGATTTTAAAAAATATCATGAAAACTATATACACGATCGTTAGATATTACTTAAATGATCCAATACCTAGATTACACTCTATCTTGTTTGCTTACATAAGACAACGAATATAATAGTTTTAGTGCACAATATAACGGTCTATAGTTTACCTGTATATTACCTTTCTACGTTGTTGGCATTGATTATTGATTGAACAGTAGGAACGCATGAATATCTGTTAAACTCAGTCACGAGTTAAAATCGATAAGAATTTCGTCGAAATTGACACTGTGAATTCAGTAAATATATTAAAGGGCGGTAATTTGAACTCACTACGGCAACTTTCGAAATTTGGGATCTCGAAAGAGATTCACGTTCACAAAGCAGAATTTTATATAAGGAGAAATATGTTCGGACTATCAAGGACAGACAACCTTCGGACGAGCTATGGTAGGGCGCCTAGCTATGATGAGAGACACAGAAATCAAACGTATGCACTTCCTAAAAAGGATAGCTGCAACACACGTTGATATATACTGAAAGGAAAAAGAAACGCAACTCTGGAATTTCAGATATATATTGTATATAATGCACACTTAATTTCACATAATATTCCAAAGCAATCCCAAGATGTTTTGTAAAAACAAAGTTGCAGTTAGTTAGAGAAAGGACACAACTGTGCTGTTGTAGACGTTTTAATCACAGTACACTTTGTAATAAAAAATACATGTTGAAGTACCTCTTTGTTGAAAAATTGAGCCAGCTCAGTACTGCATTTAACGTGAAGAGTTTGATTTGCAAAAATTTCACATCCTAAGTTTTCTCACATGATTGAGCCAAACGCGTACTCTGTCAATAATGAAGCTTTGAATGAATACTATTTGCTGTGTTACGTGTTGTTTTAGTCTTTTTTTCCAAAAGGAAAGGACTTACTTACCATTCAATTGACAGCGGCATATTGTACATACAATATGTAGCGGAAATTCCCGAGTTGCGTTTCTTTTTCCTTTCAGTATATATACTACATATGTACTATATAGAACACATTATAACTAAAAAAGTTATTTGAGATTGTATTTTCTGCTGACCCAGAAACAATGAGTTTACAATGAGAAGTCCCTATGAAGATGTATTATGGCTGTACAATATTTATTTCTCAATCGATTTTCAAAACTAAGGTATTTATATTACCACTATACCGTCCAATTCCTATGATACATAATTCATGTAAAATGTTGGGAAAAAAGTCATGTAAATACTGAAAAGCCTTTGGCTGAAACGTGCGCCTCAAACAATATAGTTCAAACCGGGGAAGAGGAAACAAAAAATATACTTTCGGTAACACCATTGAAACCATTGAATTACGTTAAAAAATATTTTGATTGAGTAAATCTCGAACAATAATAGCAGCGCAATGTTTGCCAATATAGATATTAAAACCGAACATGTTTTGGAAAAATGTAGTTGATAAGATCTGCATATTGTGCCAGATAACAAAATGTATGAAGTAGTATTTAGGTAAAGATAGCCTGTGTCCTGGTTACTAAGGAGTGTAGATAATTGCTGTTGCATTCATACAACTGACATTTGCTTGTATATATGTGACTTGTGCGTGTGTAAACATTTATATTTCATTATTACACCTGACTAATGTTTATGGACTAAAACGCTCATACAGGCCTTTGAGATATATGTACTTATACGAATGTTATATTTGTTATGCCTCTTTGTTTGTTGGAGGGTTGGTAGGGGCAGTTATTCTCTTATTGATGTTAGCTACCCAAGTATTCTCTATTATGCTGAGGATATGCTTGTTATTTAAATAACAGTTTAACCAACAATTATAAACTTATATATTTGATGGAAGCTCCCGTAACGTAGACATGTTAACGCTGCTGGTCGAAGGACAGTAGAGATTCCGTCGTTCGTTACGTTAACAAGTTTGCCTCATTTAGAACATAGGGCCTTCAGTTTTCATCCAAACACGCTTTTAGCAAACTCGACTAGATTGTTAATTATAATGAATTCTAAGAATTGTTGAAAACAACAGCTAGATCGGATTAGTAACACTAGAGTTATGGCCTTAGATCTCGTTAAATATGCTATAATTTGCTTCCTTAGAACTCTGGCTTCTTCATCTTTCATCCGATCTTTACTAAACTAAGACCGATTGTTGATATTAATAATACTGGACAAGTTCGAAATAGCTAGGGTTAATACATAGTATTGTTCGATTATTAACATAGGTTTTATTGGTGGACAGGCTTAGGTTTTGATTAAATTTCAGTTTTCTGGCATTATTTGACCAACATGTAGCATACAACGCCAACATGTAGCGTACAAGGCCATACAAAAGTACGCATGACATTTGAGAAAAATATTTATTTCAGTCCAAATACTGGTTTCGAGATCAGTCTCTATTTATCTATGGCCTATATCTACAAGTATATGTTTAGCTCTACTGGCCAAAGGCCATTGTCTTTTGTACTTCGCCTGTCCTTCGTCCGTTTACTTTTTGATGTCAATACTCTAGCACCTTCATTTTTCATCCCATCTTTACCAAATTTTACCAGATTATTAATATTAATAAATGCTCGGATGAGTTCGAAAACCAGCCAGATCGGACCATTAACACCGGAGTTATTGCCCTTGAATCAACGGAAATTACTATATTTTGTCTTGTCAACACTCTAGCGCCTCCATTTTGCATCCTACCTTTACCAAACATTAAGGACTGCTCGGTCAAGATAGAAAACCAACCAGATCGGACCAGTAATACCGAAGTTATGGCCCTTGAATAATTGGCAAATGTGTTAACTTTTTGATGTCAACACTCTAGCACCTTCCTTTTTCATCCGAGTTATGGCGCTTGAATTATCGAAAGAATTTGATGTTAATACTCCTGCACTTCATTTTTAATTCACACGAGTGCATTATCTCCCCGTACACGTGCAAAACTTACCAAACATTACCAGATTGTTAATATCGAAGAGTTTGAAAACCAGCAATAACAGTCGGAGTTATTGCTCTTGAATTAACAAAATAATGCTTTATTGTGTTCGTCAACGCTCTTGCTCCTCGATTTTGCCAAACTGCCAAATTACTGATATCGATGAAAGTGCGGTCGATTTTGAAAGCCAGCCAGCTTAGGATTGCATATGGAGTCATTTGGTTAAGGTCAAGGACACTGTTACTAACAATATAAATACGCTCAATAACTTTAGTCAGGAATTATATATTGGAACGAAACTTGCTATATAGGTTGCTTATATGGAAAGGAAGCTTGGAAGTTGATATTCGGTCACTGGGGTCAAGGTCTAGGTCACTGTTTCTAAAATAGAAAAACGGTTTCTGCTCAATAACTTTAGTTAGAAATGAGATATTGGAACAACACTTGCTTTGAAGGTAGGTAATATGGAAAGGCAGATTTGGATTGCATTTCAGATCACTGGGATCAAGGTCAAAATCACTGTTACTATAAATAGAAAAATTGCTTTCCGCTCAATAATTTTACTTAGAAATGAGATATTGGAACAATTAAACTTGCTGTGTATGTAGCCTATATGGAAAGGACGCTAGGGATTACTTTTGGATATCAGGGGTCATGGTGAAGGTCACTGTTACTGAAAACGGAAAAAATGGTTTTCATTTACTTACTTTATTAGGAATGATATATTTGAACAAAACTTGCTGTGTAGGTAGCTTATATGGAAGGGGAGCTTGGGACTGCATTTGAGATCACTGAAATACTGTTACTAATAATAGAAGAATGGTTTCTGGGAAAGAACTTCAGTTAGGAGTGAGATATTTAAGCGAAACTTAGTCGTTTAGTGCAGTGTGGCGGCTGTAAAAAGTCTCCCCGTGCTACGAACCAGTAGTGTTATTTTTACTGGTCCTTTGGGACCAACGAGCCCAATATAGGTGGCTTTGAAGTAGAATACCGCTTAAGCCGATGCTAGGGGCGTGGGAGGTGTTGCTTCTTTCATTTCTTCTCATGAACAGACTCAATAAAACCGAGTCTGCTGCTTTATTCTCTTAATTGTGTTTGTTTCTCCCAAAGGATCACCTTTATCAGTATTTATAAGTGTTTATGTAGTTTATATGGAAACAAATATTGGAATGAAACTTTGTAGGTAGCTTATGGAAAACCTGGTTTTCGTGGCATTTCCAATTTTAATACTAGCCAAAGTTGATCAGAATACATTCCACCCTCTATAGCACACCACCCCATGCATTTCTTTGTTTATGCAGTTGTCTTGGTCATTGAAGAAAGCTTGGACAAATGGGAAAAATATACAGCCATATCTGACAGATTGACAGCTTCTCATTCTCTCCTCCCCTACCCCTCCCTCACTCCCCGTCCCCTCAACCATGGACACCATACAGCCAGTAGAGCCATACATGCCCTCCTGTGCCTCTTTTTATAGTTTCCAACTCCTCTTCTAATGGTTAACACGTGAATGGTAAAAAAGGAACATATCCCCTCGCACGGCATGGAACATATTAATAATTTAAATCGCCCTTAACACTTACACCGGTATCACTATCTTAGATGTATTAATCTGGTTTTCAACCATTCTGTTATATGAATATTATGTATATGTTATGGGAAGGGCCGTAACTAATGTTGGAGAACTTATGCCCGACCCTATTTCTAGGTAAATATTAATTTGCAATACAATATGTTCAAATGTATTAATCTGGACCAGTTAAGTGAACATAATATATATTTTGCATGTCGCAATGATCACAATACATATCAATTAATACATTAGAGTCACACTCCTTCTGAACGTCTCGACCAATTTTAGAAATTATCAGTATGAAGTATCAGTATGAAGTCCAGTTTTGACAATCGTCGAGTTGTTCCGTTCCATTGACTTTCAGTAGAGTTATGGCCTTCTTTCAGCTGATATCTTACAACGGGGTCATTCATGTCCACAGTCACAGTTATAGTTTAATTTATCTAAATGTGTCCATGAATTCAACACTGCTTATGCTTTTTCTTATGGTCTGTTACACAAACTTCTTACACTGGTTTCTTTGGGTTCAAAATTAATTATGAGTTGTTCGTAAATTGTGCATCAAATTATATCGTCCTACATTAAACTCATTCCATTTTTTGTGATTATGGTGTTATTTTTGTGTCTTTTCAGGTAAAGAACCACGGATACGGCAAGCTGTCAATGTTAGTGCAACATCGACCGTTACCTGTGAATTATGCTTTGGGAATCGCTACAAAGACATACCAAGTCAGTCGTCAGCAACATTTTGGCGATGCCCCGAGGAACAGCCACAATTTACAAATGGCACTCACCTTATCAGTTGTAACTACACAAGCACGTCTGATTTAAAATCTAAGAGACAATGGGCCCGGTGTGATGCTGAACACAACTATATTCCGGAAGCCAACGACACGGTCTACGATTCCATAGGATGTTCGAATGATAAGGACCTGCACTGTAAACACGTTGAGACTTGCCCTAACGGAGAGGAACGCGTAGAGAGTAAGGATACTCTTTAGTTGCTAAGTGCATGTACATGTTTAGTGTGTATCTGAATCTAATCACTATCGTTAACTTAGTCAGTTTTTGTTAGTTAAAAAGTCTGAACATAAAAGTACATAGCCAATTTTGCCATTTGTAATACACATATGATTACATTTAAACATATGATTACATTATCATATAAGAATCATATGATGTATATGAATCTTATATAAAAGGAGTCACAGATGATTCTCAAATAAAACCATATGATATTTATATAAGAGGTGTTTCATATAATTTTTATATGAGAAAAAAAAACATTTTATTTTATTTAATTAAAAACGATATGTATATGATTTAAAACGAGACTGAAATCAATCATATCAAGTAACTCTTTCATACAATTTACTTGGTAGTGTCTTTCTCGCATAGGATCAAAGTCTATACAATCTAACAGTATAAGATTTTATATGAAAGATTTTAAATATGAATCATGTTGAATTTTGGTTAAAGGTTTTGGTTAAAGTTTTTGATTTTCCTCATTTCTCAAAAGTAAATTTTCGGAAAGCATTGAAACCTGGCACATATGTTCATTTTCATTACACAATGTTGTATGACAAGAGCCATAACTCTGTCGTGTATTTTACCTGAATTATGTCCCGACTTTTTGTCAGTTGAATGTCATATTCCAAATACCGTTTGATCAAAAGCTATTAAACTTGGCATACACATTCATCATCATTACACAACCATAAAATTATGCGTAAAGCACTTCAACGCTCAACCCCCTTTTCTACTAATATTTTTGGTTATATTTTGAATGTACAGATATATTACAAAAAACGATCTCCCTTTCCTACTTAAATATTTGGTTAAAATTTGGATGGAAAGTCATATTTCAGAAAGCAATTGTCTTTAAACTGTGAAACTTGGCACACATGATGAAAACTTTGAATATATACATGTTTATCATCTGTGTTACAAGCACCACAACGCTGCCTTTTGCCAAAACTATCCCGTTGTACATGTTAGCTTGTATAGTGTTTTCATAGTCTGCAGGAGTTAAGCAGGTTTTACAACTTGTCGATTAGATTATCTGCAAATTTAGATGTATAATTACAACATTGCATATATATTTTCAGATTATAGGTGTGTAGCAACACATGAACGACCAAACAAGTGAGTGAATTGTACCGTATTTATGATAATACTATTACGTTCAACAAATCCGGTTTGCGTAAAGGGTGGTATGGTTGGGGGAGGGTGGACGGCGGAGGGTAGGAGGTGGGCATGTGGGATGCTGGGTCTTTAATTAAAAACACAGAAAACAAATACTTATATACTCACAAAATAAAGTACCCCCTTTTAAGCTGGTAATCCCATGGGCCAGTTTTTGAGCTTGAATAGCGCTTTAATTAAACAATGTTTGATGTTTTTAAGCACACTTCACTGAGTACTAAATATTTCTTTAAACAGTTTCAAATTTTGTCATATATTCGTGTTCAATACAATTTGGAAATATACTTCACAATAACCGTAAGTGGCATTTATTTATTTCCCATATAATCATCAGAACAAAGGTAAAAGTTAAAAGCAGTAGTAATTATTTTTTGTCTTCAGTTTTACTTTTGTATATTTATTTTTAATCAATTTGCAGTGATTTTCTTTGCTTTAAAATATATTTTGTCAATATGCCATATATGGTAAAAAGGCGCGATGACGTCATCGTTCCAAAATGGCTGCCTCCTTAATGTTTCTTTGCAAATTTTCAATAGATTATATCTTCTTTATTTTTCATGGTATATTGATAATTATTTTAACTTTTTTCAAGTTTTTCGGAGCCCTTTGAAATAAATGTTGTTTGAAAATAGTGCATCAGCCCCTTTAAAATATAGTAGGGTTACCGATAGGTTTAGGGTAATAATGACAACAGGCGACAAAATATTAGGTATAAATATTGCTGGAAATATGCACTGAAATAACCATTTTAGGTATGTATCTAAAATATATCCTTTTATCCAGAATACGTGCGTATGTATCACAGGAGCATATAATGCATATATATATATATAACCACACCTTAATTATTGCTGTGTTATTTTTGGAAACTCTTCAAATACCCATATAATTACTAAATTACAAAGAAGAGCATGCAACATTATACAAGGTGATAAATATATTTAATCTTGGAAATGCCCGTATTTTGCTAAATATGTTATCATTTGAAGAAATTGCATTCTTCAAAACTCTAAACGCATGTATACATTACTAAACAAAATGTCTACGCAATATCTAAGCGACTTGTTTAATACGAGGCTAAATAATGAGCAAAATATTTCATCTGAGATCATTTACAAATATAAATTGCATAATACCTATTCCACTCGAAACTGAAAACTCTTCATCGTTGAATATATTTCCAACATATGCTTGAAATGGCTAAAACACGACAGTCGATTCTAAATACAAGATCTAGTTTCTTTCTGAATATTGTTAATTCATGGGATGAAAACGTATTCACAGTACAAGTGTATCTATTGTCATGTATACACAGTCTATTAAGGTTATATGTCACTTGATTTTTGTCTTCGTTTTATTTTAAAATATCACATTGTAATATGCGTTGATATGTCTTCATAACTACGCCCCTTTTTGATAACATACGTTTATTTGTTTCTTTTTTAAGAGGACCCAGTGAATATTGACTATGCAAATTGATTGATCCTCTATAAATAAATGAAGTATTTACTAACATAGGGTACAGAGCGTGCCAATTATTGACTCCGTCCTCCAAAACATGCTTGTCCTTCTCAACACACATGTTAAAGTCACTGTTATTATAATAGCAAAACAAATTTAACGTTTTGTTTGAAAGGATTATTTGGTTGAAACTACATCATAACATTCATTTTCGGAAGTATACTTTTTCAGGTTACATGTCAAGGTCAAGTTCACTGTTACTATAAATAAAATACATTCTCCGCTAAATAACTTCAGTCTGCTTATAAGTATTTAGTTGAAACTTCAACAGAGTATTTCCCTCGGTGTAGCTAGGTTGGTAAATTAGGTAGCATGGCCCAATGTCAGGGTCATTGTTACTGTATAAACACGTTATGTGCTCTATACATTCAGTTTAGGCAGGCGTATAGCGGAAACTGCATCAGTACATCTGTAAACAGATTTTGATTGTTTTTAAATCACATTTAATATCATCTAAAGGTTAACTACTAGGGAGTTTTGTCCGATGTAACCCATATAATGACTGCCAATTTAATGTGCCAACATTGCAGGTCAAGGACATGCGTTCATGGTTACATAATGACTTCACGTAATACATTATGACATTATGAAGCTAGAAACCTATATATCTTTCTAACATTTTTATAATTGCACCCATTTAAAACACTTACTTGCACTCTTTGTGGATTTCCTGCGCTAGCATGGCGATTATTTAGAGTTGACATTTCTCATTTTATTCAAACGAGCCATCTGTGTTGCCTATTCGGCGACGGCGAAGGCTTCATCGACATTAAAGTGTTAATTGTTTAACTTATTTTCTCACAAAATGTGTGGACTAGATCAATCAAACTTGGACCGTAACCATGTATGCAATGTTGTGGTACATCTCATAGCCGCATACTACTGCAATATCTGATATTATCTACATTTTCACGGGACCATGAACGCTTGCATTAACGTTTTACGTTTAGCTCATGTTCTCACCAACTGTGTGGTCTATATCTATCAAACTGGGACCATAGGTGCATATTTGACTGTATCGTATTGCCGCATACTGGTGCAATATATGACCTTGACTTATATTTGAACTCACTATGTTAATCTTAATTTAAGGAGAGTAACTCTATATGATTTTACTTCCGTTCCAATCCTATTAACTATGTACTGTACCAATATATATATGTTGTAAAAATGTTGAAAATATTTTTAAACCAATCTTACATTTAGTTATGGCATTTTGTTTAGTTTCTTCCCCATTTGGTTGCCGGGGTAGAATACAACCACTGAAAATCCCGCTAGAGGCAGAGGGATAGAACCCTCCCCACGACCTCACGCATGCTCACTCAAGGTCTTCTTCATGACACCGCATATGCAAATGTGGAAACGTGGCTCCATCGTAAATGGAATGTCTTCAATAAATTTGCAGCAACTCTGCAGTTCTGCAGGTTTGACGGTTCGAGGCCCATTCTTCATATTTTATCTAGATGTAAATGGAGGATGAGCCTGGCATGTTCATCCCGGAGGATGAGCCTGGCATGTTCATCCCTGTTCAAATTCAAAATAATTCAGTTTCTCACAAACCATAAGGACCTTATCAACCAAACGTTGATCAGAAATGCAATTAGTGTAGCACATACTAGTGCCATATATGATATTATTGCACCTCGCACAAAATCCCAGGAATTTCATTGGATAAGAGCGGTCACATGGTGACCCTCTATTATTCTATAGTGGGTCAGTAGATTTCATAGAGGGTCACTAAAACAATATGGACTACAATTCCGATTCAAAGTTTAAATCATTTGCAAATAGTTATTTAAGGCGTTAGTAACAAACGTAATAAATAAATTAATAATGTTTTTCAACGTCATGACGTCAAATTGTGAGAACGTCTCAATGACGTTGATGTTCCATTAAAATGGGTTAAATATCTGTGTTTGCCTTAAAAAAGGTGCTCGATGCAATAAATAAGTTATTGGGTTTGTTACTGACCCCCTACAGAAATATGTGGGGTCAGTCAGAAATATAGGGGGACTCGGCTATTGCCTCGCCCTCTATAAAACTTACTGACCCCAAATATGTATGTAGGGGGTCATTAACAAACCAATAGCCG
Source organism: Cyrtodaria siliqua (assembly GCA_037043455.1). Classification (NCBI taxonomy): domain Eukaryota; kingdom Metazoa; phylum Mollusca; class Bivalvia; order Adapedonta; family Hiatellidae; genus Cyrtodaria; species Cyrtodaria siliqua. The sequence goes on from JAWPHD010002178.1 coordinate 255,785, forward strand.
AGTCCCCCTATATATCTGACTGACCCCACATATTTCTGTAAGGGGTCAGTAACAAACCCAATAATTAATATTGACACACAGGTTGAGGGTCATTAACCACAGGTTGAGGGTCATTAACTTGGTGAATAATACGATTGATTGACCGGACCAATCAATCTCGAGTGTTAATTGCATACAAGGAAGTACGTTGACTTACATTTTTATAAAGCATTGATCTTTTCTCAATTTTGCCTTCAACTTCTGCCCTTGGTGTAACGATACTGTTCGGTTTAACCAATATAACCCCTGTCTGTGAATATGTATGCATTATTTATCAATTGAGATACAATTATTATACCTGTATTAACTTAGAGAATGGGATGTATGTGAAATTAGAAACATGTATTATGGTAAATTTCAGGACATCAGAGTATGACATATTAGCGAAATATACTGGTGTACTTGTGTACTCTTTCTTAAATTTAAATGTTTCTTTTTAGTACAACAACAGGGCTACAAGATCCCCACAAACCCGACGAACAAGCATCCGCAGAAGGTACGTAAATGAGGGAGATTGTTTTAAAGTTAGTACAGCCTTTATTTAAAGAGAGTGTCTAATATCAACAACCATCCGTTCTGATAAAAACCAAAAAATACAAAAGAAAATTAAAAGACGTTTTACAAAACGACAAATTATTACACAGAAATAAGTTTGTAATTCCACACACCTATACATCAACTATAATCATTGTTATATAGTGGTGGTGGTGGTATTTATCTATCAACACTATCAGTAGTAATATTACCACTCAATCTGGAAACAAGGCACTAAGAGAAAAATATACTAGGACTTAGATATCTTGACATTTTTACTTAATAACTCAATTTCGACTTAGTAACTCGAGGTTTCGACTTAGTAACTCGAAAATTCAACTTAATAACTCGAAATTTCGATGTACTAATTCGAATGTTGACTTAGATATATTGATATTTCAAGTTACTAAGTCGTAATATGTGTTACGTCGAGTTACTTAGACAAAATTGCAAGTAATAAGTCGAAATTTCGAGTTGTTTAGTTGAAATTCGAGTTATTAAGTCGAAATGTTGAGTTAGTAAGTCGAAATTTCGAGTTGCTAAATTCAAAAATAAAAGCGCGCCCATAACCATATATACAATCAGCCAAACAGCATCGGCACTGGGGTTTATCCCCACCTCTGGGGACATAACCCCTGGGTCATACCCTGGAAACTGTTAAGATTCTCATCCTATAACCGTACGAATATATACACTATTTGGGCATGAACAGACGGCAAGTTTTATCATTTTGTTTTAAGGATAAAATTAGTTCATGCGTGTGCAGACGTTGCTAAATCATGCAATAGTAAACTTAATGTAAAAACTGTTAGTGATTCTGAAATATGTGCACAAGTGTACTCACGTTTTAAGAGGAATAATCCTGGTAATTGTTTCCCTCTTACGCGGATGAGTTGTCTAAGTATTATCGTAATATGGCATTGTTTTAAAAGGAGAAGAAATACGGCACATTTCCAGGCAAAATGTTGCATCCCAAGTTTGCTCACATGCTTGAGCCAAACGCGTACGCTGTCAATAATGAAACTTTGCAGGACTACTGTTTGCTGGGTTACGTGTTGTTTTACTCTTACGCAGCCATGTACCATTCGATTAACATCATCATATTGGACATACAATATATAGCGGAAATTCCCGTGTCGCGTTTCTTTTTCTTTCAGTATATATTCTACATATTTATGTTTTGGGTAATCACCGAAGGTAACTGAGATTGAATAATGGTCAATGTACTGTTTTGTTGTACATCTGACTTGTGCTGTAATATTTTGCTATCCATCGACTGAAGAAAATAACTAATTTACAAAACTGACTTCATCCGAATGCCAAACGAGCTGAATTGCATCAGTCTTTTAAAAGCATGATATAGTATTTGCTTTTTGTTCAAGTTGATTTTGATTTTATTGCATTTCAGATGCGTACGGATTAAACGTAGTACATGCTGCAGTTGGTACTGTTGCTGGTATTCTTGTTGGTGTGCTTTTAGGAATTGTAGTCTTTGGTAAGTGGTATCACCTAAGATAACTGAGATAGAACAGAGATGGTTATTGCACTGTTTTGTTGCACATCTAACTTGTGTTGTATTTGCACCGAAATGCTGGAGATTTGAGTTAAAAATAATGTATCGTTACTCGCAAAACGTTAGAGGGTACTTCGTCTGTCGTTCGTCAGTATTTTGTCATCCGCCGTCTGTAAGTAATTTACAGATTAAGACTTCTCCTTTGACACTGTTATTTGTGCCCTATAATATATTTATTTGGCATTGCGGCGTATAATACAATACTGCTGCCTTAATTTCAAACTGACGAACATTGCGGAATTTAAAAACGAAAAATCATCTCCAAATGTTAATTAAATTTTACCTGAATGATACTTTGTTGAACCTTTATGAAAGTTATCCGACTTTTAACATGGACTTCACGACACTTGAAACATAGAGTTATATACAAACATACCTTTCTCTTGACATTTTGCTTTTACTAAAATATATACAAATAAGAAAATTTCAAGTGACATCTCATTGAAAAACACTGTTTAATTAAAATTAAATACCACATGCAAGTTCCTTGGATGTTTGTGTTTTTTGTTGGCAATCTTCGTCAAATAAGGCTGCCGTTTTTAAAATGTATAAAACCTTAAACTGTTAAGTGAGAAGTTATCTGTAAAATTAAAATTTACCTGGCAGTTTCTTTAATAAAACTTTATCAAAATTGTGCTGTTGGAGGTCACCCGAATTTTAATATGGTTAACATGTCAAAACAGAAGTCATTGGATACCATAAACAGTTTGATAGTATACAATTACAAACCACTGTCTAACCATAGAGCTATTCTCTGTTTGAAGCCATCAACATTATTAAAATAAACTACAACTTGAGAAAAAGTATACTACGTTTTTAAAGAAATGCTAGACACCAAGACCTTTCAGGCCTCTGGTTTTTATGTTACGTTTCTAATTTTACATACAAGATCAAGACCAAATTCAAATACTTAAGGTCTCACAACACAGTACTTTTTTACTTTGTTGGACTATATGAATAAAGTTTACTGGGCCATTTCGAACTTAAAGTTTCCAAGCTAAAAGTCACTTATTTATGAAACACAGTCATTTGCCCACACAAAATATACAAAATATGGTACGTTGACCAGGTTGGTGTTTTTTTAATTGGAGTGGTGGCATCCTTTGCACTATTTTGGGCTTTTACTCCAGAGTTTGTACCAGAATTCCTACACTGCTTCAACCCCCGTAAAACTGTCATATTCTGGTGCCAGTGTCGTCTAATAGCTGCACATCCAATTTCAGACTGTGTTCATCTCACCTGCAACAGCAATACATATATCTGTCAGCAATTATTAAAAATATTTAAAACCGAACAACACACTACTACTTTTTATGGCGCAAGTTTTATCTACGGTGGCTTTCAAGGTAGCTAACTGTGTAGTGAGACCTTAAGGATCATTTTAAATGTAATTAATATAGTCAGAGAACAAAATTTGGCAAAATAGTATACTTGTGTCGCAAGAAACACCATTGTAAGATATGTTTCTTTAATTGTACAGACTAGGTTTTCCAACTGAATTTACAATACACACAAATATACGTTATTACTATAGCATTTTCTTGAATTTCTTATTTTTAAAAAGCTGTATCAATGGATACAACTCCTGTTTCCATATATATTGCAGTTTTGTACCGAAATCGGCTTAAAGATGTCCCACAACCAGACGATAAGGTAACTTTTCGTTTTCTAGTGTAATATTAAATACTCATATAAATGCATTTGCGTATTTAAGGAATCTAAGGCTGAGATGGAGCCGAGATGTTATAGTTAGCATCACTTGGTTTATTATCAAAATTTCTAAAACAAACGTTAAATCATTAACGGCAGGATATGCCTACTTTAACTAAGAAAGAAACAGCTGAAGATGAATTATACTTATAGCTTGAACTCATCTGAGCCAAGTACTACACGATGTTATCCATAAACATTGCGCTTATGCATACAACGGGTAGCTTGCAGGGTCAAACGGTTTATTTATGGTGCATGTATTTTGTACATAACAGCCAAATGTCAAAAATAGCTTAAACGTCGCATACTCTTTTACCGGAATTTGGCATAGGGTGACTTAATGCAAAACTCGATAGGAAGTCTGTATCATGGCTTTATACGTATTTTCAAACTCTTTTTAAAGACTATCTGAAATCCCGTAAAATTTCATACAAAAAGGTGTTTAACTTAAATGATTAGAATTCATACAATTGCATCGACTTTGAATACCTTGTTGATTTCCATTCCTATTTATCTCCCTTTATTACTCATGACTAATGCACCATATAAAAAAATGTGTTGCCGTAGCTTTAACATGTTATACAGTTTATGCCTACGTATACATGATCATACATTGTACCAACGATCCATATGTATAATATATTTACGGACGTGCACACTTTCGTATGATCACAGCCCTTTTGTAAAACACAGAGATGCATAAACTATCAAATGAACTTTAAAATTATAAAATGTATATATAACATGTATAACAACTATTGTTTATTTTATTTTAAGGAGTTGGGTAGTCGCAAGGAAACTGAACAGCCGACTTCCTTGAGAGCCAAGGTATATTCGCTTAAAAGAATAGAACTGCGTTCTTCGGAACGTTTTCCTTTTGCTATTTTTAAACTGTGCATTATTTTTTTCTGTTTATAGCTCTCTTAAGCGGACGAGACTATATTTCGGAAAAAGTAGGTCACACTGAAAAAAAGGTTCACCAAGTCAATCCAATAACAGTAACATACTGATGTAGTTTGATCAACATCCAACTGGTAGAAACTAAAATTCATAACTTTTCCCCATAACCGGTCGCGACTTATTCTTCAAAGACAGGACCATACTGATGCAGCTTGGGCAAATTCCTATCTTAGAAGTCAAGAACGTGTACCTTTAACTTGGACGTAGTCCAAACGCGCGTACAGACGCACAAACTAACCTTAACGCACATTTGATCCCTAAGCACTCCTTAAGAGGGTCAAGAATGAGTATGAAACTGAGTTTCATCACTCCTCGCAATTTATCTACCTTTATAACATAATACTACAAATGCTCTCTGTCTCCATCAAGACGTGCTTCTTTAGCTTTATATACCGTTTAGGCCAGCGCATACATCCACATGTGTCCTATATCTGCCGCAATACTCTCTCACTTTGCTTTTTATAACAGATATCTATATACATGATAACTGTTTAAATTATTAGTTTAAATTGTAACAAATATGTTTATCTCTTTTGAAGGACAATGAAGAATGCAGTAGACATTTACCTTCCAGTGATGTCGAGGTAAGTGCGCTTAAAAATAGAGTCGTGTTATTTCGGTTCTACAATGCAAGTTTTATTAAATTTTCATGTGATACAAATGATTGCATGTCCATGATTTAGAGCTATTTGGAAAGGGCTGAGTGTTTCTGAGGCTAAATCTTACAATCTGATAATACGTAGTGCTTCATTCCAAAACGATTGTCAAAATGTCAACAGTCTCTTCGAAGTATGTGTCGCCGGGGTTAGCTCTTTACTTATTCGGGCTTCCCAACCTTTATATTTACTTGTGGGTTCTCGTCGGGATTTATTTAATGACGATTCGACACTCTGCAATAGATGTTGTAAATATTCTTCTTTAATAAATAATAAGAATAAAGTACATGTATGTGAAATACATATATACGTTATGCCAACAATTTCCAATCATCCAGTGTGTTTACATATACAATAAAACGGCCGACGGTCTTTTCCACAACAAAGGGGTTTACATCTTGAGATATTGAATGATTTAAAGGTAAGCAGCAACACATACATGTCATTAGTAGTTCCCTATCGTTTAAATGATCGTCATGTATGCAACGTGTAACGTGCAAACAACTATTGACAGTGAAACATACGCAACGTTTTACAATTTCCAAAGTACTCCGTGATACCGAACATGTGTTGCTATAACAACGTTTTTACGACGCATGGGACATCCAACTATAGTTAATCTCCAAGGAAACATTCAAAAGAAGTTGAAGAAAATTAAAGCGCTATGACGTCAACTATTGTGTTTATGCATGTAATCTATTTCTGACTGCCACTCGTATTTGAGTTACTTGACAAATTGACCTTCATTCTTTAAAACATTATAAATCATTGTTACCAATGTGCGACTGACAGAAGGCATTGTTACCAATGTGCGACTGACAGAAGGACGTAGGGACAGACGGACACTCGTAGGGTTTAATATATGAATAGTTCTTCACCACACATATAATAGTATGTATGCATAGTGTATATATATGTTATACATGTTTGTATTATTTAGGTGCGTGGTTAAGCATTTTGCATTCAACTTCTGATATGAGAAGTTTTTCTCGTTCAGTTCACATAACTTCTTTCTTTTTCAGAGTCCAGCTGAAACAGAGCAGGAGTCGTTTAAACCGACTTTAGATATAGAATCAGAAGGTCATGAAACTAGTCATGATACCTAGTAACATTGCATACGATCTCTTGTAATATTCATTTCATGGAGAATTTCATTTTCTTTTGTATGAGGCATACAAAAGAAAAATAAATGAACTTACTTTCATCATTAAAATGGGTAAGGTGGCAAATAGTGTTGGACCTGCATATAATGTTACACATGCCCGTCCGCACATCGTACGCCCGTCTGTAGCTAAGTCCGTACGTCACTAGTGTCGCGATCAGCTCCTAGACGGTTAATGCTTTTCCACAACACTCGGTACAATACTTACCTCGATGTATGAAATTAAATAGACTTACCTCCCGTTAACACATTGTATTAGGTGATATTGGGACAGCAACCCCAGAGGGAAAAGGGACACTCTGTGGACTGGAACACTCCATTTCTACTTCCACTTTCATAACAAAAGTTCCCAATACGGCATTTAGATAAATTGAAGTGAAAAACTGAAAGCCAAAAATCAAAGTAATTTATTTGCATCAAATTTAGGACAAGGAACCGTATTTATCCAGGCACTTTGGTGGATTTACACCTATATCATATGGGACGCATTTACAATTTTGTTTTATAAGATGCATTTACACGTTTATCATATTGGATGCATTTACACATGTATCGTCCAATATGTATGTATTACCATGGAAATCCATTTTATGTTCAAACTTCTATATATTTTTCTTATACATATGTGCCTGCATAAATTGATTAATGAATATTACTATACTTTGTTTGAAGGCTGTATGTTACTGTTATCAATATGTAAAATAAGATGTATGTGTTCTGCTTGTATATATAATGGATGCTTTTAAAAAGATCCTCTGCCTACAGTTAATGAGTTCGTATTAAAATAAACACAATATTTGTTTACACGTCTAGGCATTTAATTGCGCCATTTTACATAAATAGCTATCAATGATACCAATGTGTTCCTAGACAAGCAAACTGAGATCTGTCTAATAATAGAACGATTTTTTTATTGCATAGTTAAGCTTAATGCTAAAGTTACTGCCTATGTACTGGTATTGTATCTAAGAGACATAATATTCATCCGTCTAATATTAGAACGATTGTTTCATTGCATAGTTAAGCTTAATGCTAAAGTTACTGCCTATGTACTGGTATTGTAGCTAAGAGACACAATATTCATCCGTCTAATATTAGAAAGAGTATATTTTGCCTAGTCAACCTTAATGCTGAAATTACTGATATGTACTGGTATTGTCTGCATAAAGACCATATACCTAAATGAACGCATACCGTCTTTATATGGCAACATATTACGCGTAAAAGTGTTTTATATAATCTGTTCATATGATTGCCTCCATAAAGAAAATGAACCTAAATTAACACATTACCGTTTTCATATGACAACAGGTTTCTTGAAAAACGTTAAATATAATGTGTTCGTGTGATGATTACCTAATTTGGTGCTGGTTCCCTATAGTTTTACTGTCTGTGGATAATGCAGCCCAAATAATGGACCCGATAATAGCTTTCAGTTATTTGTGCCAAGTCACTCTTCTGTTTTAAAGATTTTACATTTCAATTTACCTTTCAGTATCAGTACTTATTCAAGTGAGTCACACGTGTATTATCCCTTTTTATCTCTTAATATCTACTTGTGAGTCCGAACATCGTGCGTTTAAGCTTCTTGATAGTTTCAAGAAACTATAATTGATAATTTTACTGACATGTTTTAACCGCCTAGTTTTTGACAATATGTTTGCTTATATGATTCTTCGTTTTGCTACTATTTAGTACTATGTCATGCAGGGTTTCTTTTATTCGAGTATCGACTTTCTAGTTGAAAATATCGTGTTTAGAGGGCATTATCGAGTTTTGAGTTGAAAATATCGAGTTTAGAGGAGATTAAATATAGTTTCGAGTTAAAAGTATCGAGTTTCGAATTGACTTGATCGAATCTCGTGTTAAGATTATCGAGTTGACAATTTCGGGATTCGAGAAGAGAACATATAGTTGCATCGTATAGGAGATGTTGATCAATATGCTTCTTCGTTTTTCTACTATTCAGTATTTTGACTTGTGATATGTAGTCCAACTTGTAGACACCATATTAGCTTTCAATGTTGTTTTTATTTGTATGTATCGATTTAATCAGTGTATATCGACGTCATACGTTTTCGACGTTCTTGTATTTTCGATGGTCTCCCTTTAACTCGTATTATTTTGGATGACGCATATTTGGGATGACGCATGATTTCAGAGTTCAGAATGAAAAGATTGGTGACAAACACAGGGAAATGTATTCTTTAATGCTTTTGGAGAAAAATAACCATTCGAGGGATTAGTTGCAAGAAAACAAAACTCCTACCCGTTTTTCCAGATTCACACTAATCCCAAAATTTCCTTTGAATAACTTACTACTACACGACTAACGCAAATACAATGTTCGTCTGCACTGACACAATCATTGTCAATACACAAATCGGGTGACCAAAATGTTCAAAGAATATTGTCCAACAAAAAGTATACAAAACAGGCATCACCCGTCTTACACATTTCACGTGAGTTTCACTCGTTAGAGTACAGTATGTATGCTATTAGAAGAATTCTAACAAGTGTGTTCTACGCAAACAGTTGACAGTTTTTTGATATTTTTCTACAATATATGACTATTTTTAACAGGGATCACATGATGCAGATGGGTGCATGTATGATTTTGCAAGAACACTAACAAAGCAAAGGAGACCAAGACGGTCTTTCTTGTCGTGCCCTCAATGGTTTATTCTCTTACTGCCCTGGCTTCTGCCAAGTCAATGAGTACCTTCAATGTGGCTTTCTAGGCTATTGTTTTTTTGTATTATATTTAAACGAGCATATTTGTGTTTTACTTATATTGCCTATTGATGCTGCCTTGTTGGTTAGAGATTAGATCATGGCGGGGATTTCTTTATTTACACTGTCCTGTTTTATGGGATGACAGTAGGGTAAGTGTGAGGTTTGGTACACCCTAGAACCGGTTTAAACCCCCAGTGGCCTACTTTGCCACTGACCGTTCCAAGGCGGTAGCCCTTTTGTCAACCCTTTTGTGTTTGTGATGTTGTTTGCATTTATTATTAATTTTGCCTTCTTGTTTGTCTGTTTGCGTGTTTGTTTCTGTGTTTTGTGGTTGACTGTCCTCCTTGAATGCTACTTTCCCTGTTCGATCTTTTTTTATTTCTTTTTCTGTGAAACTCCTTTAAATAAAGGAATACGTATCTTTACGTCCCTATGATTATATTGAAACTGTTATATTGAAGTAAATTTATGATTTCTAGTTTTTATAGTGTAATATCATCTCAAGACTATAGTTATATGGAATTTAGGAACACCGTCGGAAGAATATGACGTAGTTCACCTGAAATACACGATGGGTACCCTCCATAATGTTTCAAATATGAACATAGTAAGATTGAATACGTTCAATTTTTATTTAATGTATGTTTTGTTACATATTTTTAGTTCTTGTGAAACTTTTTCGAATTTTAAATGCATTGCGTTTTGTAGTCTACTATAAGATTAATGCTTACGCCGTTGAAAACCCATAACACCGGAATATTACAACAATAAATGATCGTAAAAAAACGTATTTTTCCATTGGTAATTTTCGAACAAAAAGAAGGAAATAATGCTCATCTCTTTCTTCCTATCTATCGTATATAAGCCCACACATCATTTGAGAGACTTATGCAACTAAACTACAAATGAAAATGTACCGTTCCCAGTTCCAATAGTGTTGGAGAGCAATTATATAGTTAGCAACATTGTTTAAATTCTCATGTGTAAGTGCTATTGCTTTTACGATTGCTTTTTGGGGTGTATACAGATATTGTTTAAATGTTATAAACATTGTATAAAATTAGAAATGTTTTGATATTAAATGCTGCAATAGTCATCTTAGAAAAACTTTGTTAAAGTGTTTAACCTTGGTTAAAGTTTGTATATAAGCTTCGCTCGCAATCTAGATAATGAATTGATGCATTATTCATTATAAGACCACAACAAAGAGACACGTTACATAAATATTTGCTTTTATTTTAACAAAATTAAGACCCCTGTTAACTTAATAAAAAAACAGTTGTATCTTGTCCAGTCACTTTAAAAAATGATTTATAATTTGTATCAATATTCATTTGAAGGATTATATCAATAAAACCTTGGCCAGGTTTCAAAATAAACAACATTGACGCATTCACTGTGTAGTTGTTTCTTTTGATAATTAAAAAAAATAACACTTATTTCAGCTTGATAACTTTCATAATTCCAATAATTATTTCAAAGTAAAACAAAAACAATTGTTTGCATTCATATCATGTTTATTTACTAATCGGTAAGCTTGCGTAAAACCTTGTGACAGATTGGATTGCTTTGTATGTGAGAGTTCTTTTATACTATGTTGTGTATATGCATGCCATAATACTGCGACGAGACTTGAACAATCTATAAAGCGCAATACAGTTCCTAAATATTTTGTGACGGCTTTATTGTGAAATTTGCAGTTAGGTAAACATTCTATTTTAAAATACATGTTAAAACGACCTTTTAATATTAAGGTGGCAACCTGTAGAAGTTCGTAAATATTTTCTCTAATAGTTTTGATACGTTCTAAAAATCAACAATATGTCATGACATATGTCGCTTATAAAAAGCGAGTACATGCTATTCAGTGTACAATTACAATTGCATTTTAATGATTTAATTAGCATATAACATATGTTATTCTTAACATAAAAAGCATAGCCGTTTATATCGTTTACCATAATACCAAATAAACTGATAAAGCCGTCGACTTGAATAGCGTTTAATATTTTTTAAAGTTTTTGAATGTTTTATGAATGGTTAACGTTTATGCATTGTATTAACTCTGTATGTACAGCAAAATATATGCCTTGTTAAAATATATACCTGTACGCTTATTACGACTTTATTGTTTTATTTGCCTACATTGCATACCCGATGACATAATCTCGTAAATTCTACTGGCCAGATGCAGAAAGAGTATGGAATGGAAGGAGAAATTTGGAAATCGCTGAACACTATAAATACCAAACATATTGCAGTCTCGGTTTGATTGAAAGTTCGACGGTTGTGAAAAATGCTTGCTACCGTTCACGCCCTCTAGCCCAGGGTTGAGCAGAAACCAATATTCACAATGTCAATAGAACGAAAGTTTTAGCAATCCCGAAAATGGTATGCATATGACGGTGAACATTGAACCTTTAATGTGGTATTTTCATACCATTCCATGGCCAGCAGCGTATGGTCCTAGTTTCTACCAAAATGCTTTGACCTAAACGACAAAACAATGGGCGAAATGAGCAAAATGGAATTTAGTTGACAGCAGAGGTTGTGAAGCCTGTGTATCACGAGTAACATTCCCAAGACTAAGTTAAAAAGCAGAAAACATATCCTAAGGGTGATTAAACAATACCCAGAATATGTAAAGGCTTGCGAAGTGAAACCACCTGTTCGAACTTAAAAGTAAGTAAACAAAATAATTTGAGAATGTACCACCGATATATGCATGTATATAAATATCGGACTCAGCGATCTGCAAAGATCGGAATGAATTTGGAAATCGCCGAAAATTATTCAAACAAAATAATCTGAGACTGTACTACCGATATCCAAGACTGGCTTATGTGACGGTGTGTTATCCGTCGTTGTCCGTTGTCCGTCGTTTTCCGTCGCCGCTCGTGTTAACATTTTTTTTGTTCATATTCAAGCACGTTTTGTAATTGATCATGTTTTGTTGGTAGTCTGGTATTCTTCCTAGGAGGTTGGCATCTAAAGACGTAGTGCTGAGATTTTTTTTAATTGATATTTAAAGCTTCTTTTAGATATAAGATTATACAAAATTCTCAAAAAAAAAGGGTAGTTCATCAAACTTTTTTCAATAGACGTCATTGAAGAAGACACTTATTTCTAACTCCAAAATTTCACTAAAAAGAGGAAAAATAGAGCCATTGAACATTTTCACAATTTTGTTCATAACATTACATTAATTTTTATTGACAAAAACAGCAATTAATTTTCGATTGCATATATACATATCTTTCATGCACAAACAATTGTAATCCTCATTCGTCTTTTTACTTTAAAAAGCAAACATATATGGACCGTATTTATTTTTTTGCCAAAAAATAATTTCAAGATAAAAAAAAAAAGTATGTTCTAACGCTCAACGTTTTTTAAAACTTGTATATGACAAGGTCCAGTGACATTTCTTTCGAAACAAGTTAAACAAATATATAGGTCATCAAGCTTCCAAATATTTTTTATTAAAAAATCTTTAAAATTTGGAGTTATTTTGACATTTTTACTGTAAAATAATGTACACACAATATTGACATATATATCGAATATAAAAATATCTCAGTATCTTCTTTTATATATGTATTCCACTACTGAAAAACAAAAAGCTTTTATTTTTTATAGCAAAACAATAAATTCCACTCAGAGCTTCCCATACCCCCTATTTTGTTGACAACAAAACATGATCAAAAATGACGGGGAAATCCTCCATTATATCAATATCTACTAGAATGCAAAAAGAAATTAACAATTCTGTTGTCAAAGAAAACTATGACTTAAAAAATAAAATGCTTAGACTTGAAGATGTCAAAACTTGCCCAGCCAACATCCTTAACACTCGAGCAACATATGTATAGGCCCAGTTGAGCTCGTATTGGTCCAGTTGCTTATGTCTCCCCTCCACAAAAAACAGATGGGCTATATATTACTTTTGAGCTGTCTGTCTGTCTGTCTGTATGTCTGTCTGCCTGCCTGCCTGCCTGCCTGCCATGCCTTGTCTGGCTGACTGTCTGTTTTGACGGAGGTGACTGGCTTTTAAAAGTTTTGAATACACAAACCGGACCGGTACTCCCCTGGACGGATTTCAACGAAACTTAGCAGAGATAATCAGTATCAAGCCTAGTTGCGCATATCGTCGCCATGATATGATCGAATGATTTTGGGCGGAGTTGTGGTCATTTAAATGTTTTAATACACAAACAGTGTCCCGACAAGTTCTCCTGAACCACTGTCCGGTGTTCAGCGAAACATAACAGGGCTGATTCGTACCAAGCCTAATTGCGCATATTGTGGGGTTCCGGTCTGATGATTTGTTGGCGGAGTTTCAGTCATTTAAAGTTTTAATACACAAACGTTGGTCCGCACTAGTTCACTTGAAACCCTTGCTAGATTTCAATGAAAATTGGCAAGGATGGTCAGTATCAAGCCTAGTTGCGCAAATCGTCGCCACGTTCCAGTCAAGTTATTTTTGACGGAGTTGTTGTGACAGATTTCAATGAAACTTGGCAAGAATGGTCAGTACTGAGCCTATAGCTGCGCACATCGTCGTCGTGTTCCGGTCACCTGCCTGTATATAGTGATTATCACGAAACATTAAAGGATATCGTTTTTTGTGTTTCTTTAATTGTGTCTATCTTTTTAGCGATCATAGTGTCGGTATAGAATTGTTTTATATAAGACATGGATGACATTGACCTACTAAATGAATTAAGCTTATTTTGTTTAAATGTTCAATAAGCGCACGTCCTAAGCCATTATTAGACAAAAGTACCTCCACTTCACACATGCGAACATATATTGATTGTATTAAATGTCCATACCAACTTAAGACCATCATGATTTACTATGACTGGATTAACCTTATATTCTGATTTACTCCAGTCTGAGGTGGGTTTTTTCAGAAGTTATCGATATATCCATTGCTATCTATTCCATATAAATAACATCCATAAAGGAACAAATAACACTCCCGGGGTTACAAGTTTATAGATATGATATGAGATAATGATATACCATTGACTAGTCTTCTAGGTATTTTTTTCAGAAACTGCTAGACCAATGACGTTTTATTCTTTGCGTCGTTATAAACTCTTATCTTACGTTCATATTTAACATAGTTTTGAGTACCTATTTGAATTAATACAACTGAGAAATTGAGGTGAAACATATTGATTTATATTTTAAACAGTATAATGACGTGTATTTGCTTTTGTTACATTGCAATTCATTTCAGTCAATTATAAACACGTTTGGGAATCTCTAAAACGCTGTCTTTCATAGATTGCTACAGATTCAGGAAATAAACGATTCACCCCATTAGTCATATCTAAGAAGTTGTTCAATTTGACTAGCAATGTGTACCTACCTCACATGCGCAAACTTTCTGTGAAAATCCAATGGGCTAATTCGCTACTGATCGCTTACGTCACTGGCTGTTTCTTCACTTGTAATTCGCATATATCTCGCTGGGCATCTAGGGTCAT